>JARHVA010004066.1:1532500-1680000 GCA_037957365.1 Torreya grandis
ATTAATGTGGTGCTAGTATCCAACTAGTAGGCTACTAGACATAATTGGTTAAGATCTGGGAATGCAATTTTGGGACTGAATTTGAGTTAAACGGAGATGTACATGGTTTTTAAAATGGCTCAAAAACTATGATAAAGGCTCTTAGGTATAGGGCTAATCTAGGAATAATTTGTCTCAAAAAACATTTTCAGCATCCAAATACAAATTTTAGGTGTTCACATTACCCCCCTTTATTCTAAAATTTTAGAAAAGTGAAATAAATAATATAAAGGAAAAATAAACTTACTTAGACTTACCTAGGAAGTTAATTTTATGTAGTTGAGACTACGTATGTAAATATGTATCTGCATATGTGAAACATGATCCAAATGAATGAACTTCAATGAAACATGGGTAAATTAGTCCTTACTTAAGAGATGTCAAAATCAAAACTATATGATGAATAAAGTAACTAAGTAAAGATGAGTAAAGAGATAAGAAATAGGAAAAGAATGAATACACCTTGTTGGGTACGTGAACCAATGCATGAACCTAGTGACAACATCTATGTGCACGTGTATATAGTAATCAAATCATTGAATAACTTAAAATAAGCCGATAGCTTGTTCAATCCTCACATATGGGTGGCTTGAGAACTCAATCTAGTTTTGAATCCATCATTGCCCACCCATGCTTGGTGTATCATGAAATGTGAATAACTTGGATAAGACTGTAAGTGTGTTTAACCCTCTCATGTGGGTTGCTCAAGAACTCAAGTAGGATGTGAATCCATATTTTCCCACTTATGTGTAGTAGATGCATCTAAAATGTAACTATTAAAAGTGTTGATGGTATATAACTAGTATATCTAATTGTGCATGTCAGCTCCATGACTACTTGGGTATATTAGGTAGCTTTGGACCACTCAAGAGTGAAAATAACTATAGATGGAGTAAATCATGAAACTAATGATAACCTAGAATATGATATCAAGTGTATAAAACATAGAGAATGACATGGATTTTGTCATTCCATCTGATCATCCTGAGTGTAACTAAGCATATGAAAACTATTTGCTATGCACATGTCCCCAATCTGATATCTGAATATATCGATTCTAGACTAAGTTATAGTAATTATATCTATGTATCTAAATTAAATGTGGGTCTGATCATGCTACACATGATTCCCTTAATTTGATAAATTAATATGAATTTTAGTTGAAATGAGTGTATCTAAGCAAAATCTAAACATAATTATCAAACCTATGACTATATATATGCAAATTTGTATTGTACCTAGTGTAATATTCTAGTTAATTTGGTCTACCCTAAATTTGGGTTTATTCAATAGTAGCGCCATGTAGTGTATAATAGCATATTTTGATGTTAATGCCCCAATTAGGGTGTTAATATCCATCTGGTATAAAATTTGGGTGATTAGACTACTTTTGATGTCCCTTTTTTTGCTTGTGTTTGACTTGTGTCTGATTTCATGAAAGCCTATGTGCTAAAAATGATCTTTGAATAGAAATGCAGGATCCTAATCTCTATGAAAAACCCCTTGTAAATGCCCCCTCTTTTGAAGGTAGTCA
Source organism: Torreya grandis (assembly GCA_037957365.1). Classification (NCBI taxonomy): domain Eukaryota; kingdom Viridiplantae; phylum Streptophyta; class Pinopsida; order Cupressales; family Taxaceae; genus Torreya; species Torreya grandis. The sequence continues at coordinate 1,534,074 of JARHVA010004066.1, forward strand.
TGGAACTTGTGTTAGCCAAGGCATATATTTTAATTGCGTGATATTCCAATATAATGTGCAAACATAACATTGAAATGTAAAAGAATCTAAGCATAAGAATGTAGTGTAAGATGTATGATGTAATCTAGAATTGCACAAGGGTATCAAGATAGATGTAATCAATGTGTATATAAAAAATTTTAGTAATTTCCTAGGGGGATGGGGAATGATGTACATCATGACAACCAAGTAGGAAGGGTAGATTCATGAGGACCCTCATGGCATCAAATATTGGTGTGTGTAAAAAAAATACAAGTGTCATAGTGAAGTCACATACAATAAATCATACATACAAAACACATGAGGCACGCAAAAGTAGGCCAAGGGGCCATAAAAAAATGGACATGGGTACATGTCACTAAATTTGAGCATAGAAGACATACAAGGACATGTTCAAATGTCTACATACACAAGAAAATAGAAATTTAGCTTAAAGTCACATAGAAAGACATGTTCAAATGTCCACATATATAATTAGGAAAACACACACAAGGGATTTGTGCACATATCCAAGGCATACATGATTAAAATTGGTGTAGAACAAAAGAACAATGACATATTCAAATGACCTTGACTAGAAGAATCATAGAAAACACAATCAAGTCTAAAATAGGAAAGATAAAAATGAGATTATGTATAAAAATGTACTAAAATATATGTAAATGCTAGGATGTATATATGTCAAATTTAACTACTGATAGTCAAAAAAGAGAGAGTAATGATTAGCAATTATCAATATCAAGATATATCAATGCATAAATTAGAATGTATAGAATATAAGGATAAAACCATGTAGGTATAAAATTTTTAATATTCCCTTGAGTGGGTGGATGTATCATATGAATAAAATAGGATTGGTGTATATGGCTGTAGTGGGTAGATGATATAAAGTTTGGATTAGTGTAGTGGATTGGAGTCCTATATGTAATTTTCAAGCACTCAACAAGAACAAGTGAAGCATATATGTATGATAAAAACTAACTATACTAAGAGAGAACATATTTAATGTCTATAAAATAAAATAAATGTAAACATAAAAATGCATACAATCTCTAAATTTTGTGTTTTTTTCTGTAATATTTTAATGTTTTTGTGTTTTGACATGTTATATTATTTTTGTATTTTCTAGGTATAATTTATGTACAAGTAAATAAAAATAAATTATTTACAAGGAGAGGAGAGAGAGAGAGAGAGAGAGAGAGAGAGAGAGAGAGAGAGAGAGAGAGAGAGAGAGAGAGAGAGAGAGAGAGAGAGAGAGAGAAGTATGTACAAGAGGGTAGGAACCATATTAACCAATGAGTCTAATGGGAGACTCACTATTACCATGTCTTGTGTCAAATAAGGGAATAATGATCATGTGTGCTATGTGAAAGGTAAATTGTGATCCCACAATCAACTATGCAAAATAATATATGTTTGAATCTACTTGTGTAGTGATTATATGAATTTGTGGCACTAATTATGATGCCCTATGAATTTTAGGGGTCTTAGGAATCCATATGGTAGAAGAAAAATCTATAGGTGATGTAGGTTCCCTTTGATAAGAACCCTTAGAACCCAATAATATTTATATCAACATAAACTAGGTATATAAAGGTCTTCTATAATATTTGACATATATATGATGCATGGGTCTCTCTAATAAAGATCTCTATGGGATAATATGTATATATGTCAATAACATAAGAATATACCTTGCCTACACTATTGGCTCTAATGAACTTTGTGATGTATATATAACAACCATTATCTAATCTATAAATAATAACTATGTAATATCTGGTAATGGTAATCAAACTCTAACTGGTGATTATGCTAGAAATGTAACTGGTAAATGTGTTAGAACTACCTATGTGATAGGTAGAGGATACTCATGTTGGACACACTCAAATTTGATAACCTAATTTGCATGTATGTACTTCATGCATAAGTTTAATATAGATGGGATGGATTAGACTTGTTGTAACCATGGCCTACATAATAATATATCAAGTACACTAGCACTAGGTACTATTAGGAACTGAGTGGCTATGTGTGATAGTCCAACCTATAATAGAAGCACAATATCCCTGATGGAACTTTGAATGTGGCCATTGAAACCACCAATGACTATATCTATTGGGAATATATCCTAATCTATATAGCCTAAATATTAATAGAGTGTTATAGAGGACATGCTAATGTTTGACCCATTATAAACCATAATAACGTAGATAAGATGATGATCTATGTATGCTCATATAAATAGTGCATGTATATTTGTATCATCATCGACAATATCCTACTATGAAAATGTGATGAGTGTTCTAGTGTCACTATGGTATGATACATGCCAATGATGTTGTGTAATGTATGTGTCTCCTCTATAACTGTATGATATGAACTTGGTGGTGGATGCACTTGATATGTATAGTGAGCACCTAATGTTCCCCTTATATCATTCATTATGTTCTTTGGGAATGGATTTGGTAATATTTTTAGTGCCTTAGCCTCTATATTATGTTCTTTCGGTGCCTTTGTGGGTGTGCCCACATCAATAATATTAGCCTAAATTAGATCTTGTATCTTATGCTTTAATATTATGCATTTGTTTGTTGTGTGTCATGGTGCCCTGTGATACTCATAAAATGCATTAGAATCATAGTTTTTGATGGTATTCATATCTTGGAGGAAAAAAGGAAATATATTCAATGTGTGCACTAAGAAATCTTGTTTTTTACAATGAATGTCTTTTAAAAGTCATTTGGGTAAATTACCGAGGGTAACTACCTAATGGGTTAAACTACCCATCCAATAACTAACAAGTAAATAAACTAACACCATAAAATGATTAACAAATTTAAATACCAGCTAAAGTTGAACGGGGTGTCCCACAAGGGGAGGCATGCCCTATACATAAAAAAGCTAACACATAACAAACCTTGGATAAAATATCCAATAAACTCCCCCTTGATCCAAAGGGGTGATGAAAGAACTAGAGAAATGACTATGAAGTCATCAAAGGAAAGATGAATGCAATTATAAATAGTTTAATGTACCTCATGGTACTAATCAAAAGTGATGCCACTTTATATAGAAGCCCACCTAGTGATCTGTGGCATAAAAGGCTGATGAACATGATCAATGCCTACTCATCCCCTATGACCATCATACTATACTGTAGTAGAATCCAATCAAATCCTGCTCAACTACATTGATCCACATAAGGTCCCACACAAGAACCCATCCAAGTGACAAACCCATACTATGCATGACATATCCAAAAAACACTAAAGACCTTTTGTTAACATTGAAGGTTCTATCAACCCCTATCAACTCATACTATCACAAATGACTGATAAAAAACTAACAAATGCAATACATACTCCTCTTATTAGACAAGAGGTGAGAAGTTGTGCATCAAGAGAAATAAAATCAAGCAAACACTTCCTACTCCATGTCATGAAAAGAAAATGAAAGAAATCCAAAAATTAAAATTGAAGCAAGAACAAAAGCCAAAATTATTATTTAATCATGAACCCAAACTCTGAGAGAATAGTTAATTAGATAAGGGAATAGTACTCCAACTTCCATGGATCCTCCAATCCTCTAGTCATTGATAACTCAAAATATGTTGTTAGGTTGATCAGTTTCATAAACCTTGGCCTTGAGGGACATGTTATAATCAAATGAAGTGTTAGAATATCAAAAGTAATTGGAGTAACTAGAATATCTACCAATATAATTATCCACCTAATTTGATTTAGCTTTATTTTTGCATGGAGAACAGGGTCATCGAGAAGGACACACATCTGCAAGATTTCCAATACCATCAAACTTGAAACGTCTAGGTTTTTTCTTGTGTGTGAGAGATCTATAAGAACTAGAATCACTAAAATAACTATGAGAAGAGTGCTTGTGGTGATGTCTGCATTTACAAGACCCTGGAGAGTGTCGATGTGAATGCTATGGAGACTATTTAGAATGTTATGCAGATTGCCTCGAAGAATGACTCGAAGAGTGTTTCAAAGAGTGTTTTCAAAACTCATTGATGATGATATCTATGATGGGACCTATTCTTTATATAATGAGTCTCTTCACTATGTGTATTCTTTTTCCTTACAAACTGTCTCCCATACTGAGTTCATAACTCACAAATAGAGTCTAATGTAGCACCATTAAGCTTATCACTAAGCTACAACATTTCAATAAAATTAGTGTATGTGGATTTAATGCCATTAAATGTGATAGTAATCATCATGTCATCATAAATTTTGACTCCTATAGTATAATAGTCTTGTTTTAAAGTTTTCATGCATGAAAGATATTTAGAGACATCTTCATCATCTGCCAGTTTATTGTTCGAAAGCTGCATAGGAATATCAATATTTTTGTATGCAATTTACTTGTCATATAAATATCTTAATGTTTTTCATGCTTTCCATGCCCTAGATTTAAAATATTCAATGTGAATAATCACTTGTGTAGTTCAATATTATTTTGGCAGTGTGAGAACATGTTTATCACATTTTTGGCATTCAACCAATAATGCATGTTCAGTGGGTGGTGTGGTTTATTTTTCTTTTATTTCACATAAAACATTAAAAATAAGGTGCTTTACATGTGTACACTCCATTATTTATTTTTTTCAGGAGTAAGTCATCTATTTTTAGAGATAAGACTTATAATTTTTACCATGATCACAAGGAAATATAGTGACAAGAGATGAATGCTACTTGGGTCTTTGCCTTGACCCTCGTATATCAATTCAAAAATACACTAAAAATGTTTCTAGAGACCTATCTAAACACAATTCATAAAATAAAATGATCTTATTACACCCTTATATCACCATTATAATCTTTTTCTTTCAAAATGATTTTCACCCCTATAACCTCTATTACAAAAGTATGTAAAAAAATAACAATTTTTGACCAAAAATAATTAATAGGTTTTGAACCCATGATCACTTATTTAGTGGGTCATTACCAAAATATATTTTCCAACTGATCCATATGCATGTTCAAAATTTAATAAAACAAAATTGTAAATAAACATGCTGTCATATATATCCTAATTAAAAAAAGTATATCTTCTTATGTATCCCACATCGGTTTTAAAAAAAAATGAACCATTGTCAATGTTTGAAGGTCTAGACACAATAGAGCTTTTGATGGAAGCTTATTCTCATCCTTAAGGATCTAGATTTCACCACAGACAAGCTATAATCTTTAGTACACAAATGGTAGACATTGATAGAAGTTCATGTTGATGTTAATACAACTGATCACTATACACTAAGAATATTTTGCATTGTATTTATGAAAAAGACCTAATCAGGGAAAATAGATATGCTATGCTAAGAAATGGCATGGTTATTATTTTTAGTCAATGATATAGAATACGTAACACAATCAAAAACTTAAATAATTTTGCAAAACCCTGATAAAATCACATTTTCATAGATACAAAAGAAATCTAGTGAAAAAAATGTATATCATGGCTTGGTAAAATAAATGTTTTAATTCACTGATTGAAGACTTGAATGCTTTGTATTCTTCCTCATTGGGAACAAAACATGTTGCATAAAAGAGGACCTTCAAGCATTTAAACTATCCAATTCAATCCGTACGAATTTATCTTAGTCCTGTTATCTCCTGATTGATCTGATACCACTGATGGTATTCAGATCTTGGAGGAAAAAAGGAAATATATTCAATGCGTGCAATGAAAAATATTATTTTAATTTTGTATAATTAATTCCTTTTAAAAGGCATTTATGTAAGTTACTAAGGGTAACTACCCAACAGTTTGAAGTACATGTACACTAACTAACAATTAAATAATCTAACATTATAAAATGACTAACAAATTTAACTACTAACTAAAGTCGAAGGGGGTGTCCCATAAGGGGAGGCATGTCCCATAAATAAGATAGCTAACAAAAAAAAACCTTCATTCAAATATCCAATAATTATTTGAAATAGTCCATGTTGTATCAACTTATCTAATAAGAGGGAGAGATATGACATTGCATTCTGAGAGTTGTTGGAAAACCTATGCTAGTAACACTAGATATATAAGGAAGATTCAGTGTTTAGGAGCAAATAAAACCAATCTATGAAATATATTGGAAGCTACATTGCCTATGGACTTTTAATAATATTTTTTGTCTATGTCCCTTACCTTATATGGATTTTTTTTAACACTTAATAGTTGATTCTGATCCATTAGTATACTTGAGTGTTTCCCATTAATAAGAGCTTAACCTCTCTTTCTTTGACCATGTGGCATAAATTGGTAAATGTAGGAAACTTCTTGAACAAGATAGATCCATGTAATGTTGGTTGGAGACTTTATTTAAAATATCCTGAATCTCCCTATCTTCCATGGGGCTAGTCAATTTGGAGAATATTATCTTGTATCATAAGACACAATCTGTGAGAAGCTCATTCAAATTTTGTTTTAACTATGACACTTGTGCATATGATATATTATCACAAATGTTGATGGAGAAATGTGATAGAAACATGTCATCTAAAGGATTAAATGCCATGATATATTGATTTGGTAAATCATACAAACATGTTATTTGAAAATATCTAAGATGATGTGCCAAAGGAGTGTGTAAGATAATGTTAGAATCCAAGGCCTATGATGGCCTATTGGATCCATATTTAACACCTTATACTAAAAATATGAATCTCATGCATAAGGGATTATACATCTGGATTGGAGGAAGTATCTATAAGAGTTTTAGTTGTCACTGATGGTGGTTGAATTAAAATTTTATGTTGTGTTGGCTGAGTTGGTTGGGTTGGCCCCACTAAAGGTGTAACAACATTATTAATTAGGGGAGTTAAAGATTGATCATTGTTTTTTTCTTGATTTCCAATATGGCTTGTAAGATTTGAGCATGATCAAGGGATTGTTCCTAAATTTTATCTCTAAAGCTCTGTAATACCTCAACTTTTTTCATGATTGTTATGTGGAGGGAGCGTGTTGTGAATCTCAATGTGTATATCATCTTGTTATTGGTTGTATTATTCATATTTAGATTCATTATCATTAAAATCAACATAATTAGGGTGTGAAGGATGCATATATGGAGTTATGATAAGTTCCTTATCCATATTATAGGCTCAAATAATAGGAATTTGAATATGTTCTGTAAGATTACCACCTAGTCCAGCTTTTCTTTTTAATGGAAGAGAGATAGCTTTTTTAGATGGCATATAGTAAACAAATTTGAATAGAGATACTAAAACAAAATATATGAAATCTAAAAAATTGAAATAAACCCATGAAAATATGAAAAAAGGATACAAACCCTAAGAGCATCTAGAGTTAGGGTTTTTTGAACTAGGGTTTCTTTGTAAAAATATAAATTATATCTAAATAAATTGAAATCCTAATATAAAATATATTAAATGAGGTATGTTATGCCAAAAAACAAAAAAAAAAAAACATAACTATGTAACTCTAATTTATTGAAAAAACATTTGAAGAATGCAAACTAGGGTTTGAAGTAATATTTCAAGTAAGTTGGGTTCACAAAAAGATTTAACCTTTTAGGGTTTTACTATGTGTAAATCCTAAGTTAAATTAAGGGTTGAGTTGTCTAAATAATAGAAATAATATGCTATAAATAACCATTAATTTGTTATATATTTTGACCTACTTTGACTTTATAGAGATAGTAATAAATATTTGAAAATAGAGACTTATCTAAAAAATAATTGTCACGAAAGAGTTGGGTATTAAAAAATGGGTTATGAATAGGTCTAAGCGTCATCAACTAGGTCCCTGAGTCAGATTATTCACTGGATAGTAGTACCCCACTTGGAGAGTAACACCATGTGGCTTTATTTTCTTCAAGATGGTGCTAGTGTCCTCTTTGCAAGACTATTATTATTTTCTAAGAGTACCTACACCTATGTGTTTATGTTTTGTTCCTACGTGCACAAAATTTATAACCCTATATTGTGCCTAAAATATCTTATTTAATGTGAAACCATAATCATCCTTTTAAGTATGGCATGATATAAAAATGTTTGTTCTTTACATGGATAGGTTCAACATCCTCAAAATCCCACTATAAAGAGAGTTACCTATGTACCCATACTCTGAGGAGGGATTAATCTTGAAGTAGTTTTCCCACCTATTGCTTAGTCCAAGTGCAAGTGAATGATAGTGGTTTTGAATTTGTTGTGTGTTTTTAAGATGATAAATATTTGAAATTTGAGCTTACAAAAATTGTAGATGGTAGTATTCAAAAGTAGGGTAGAATAAGGATTAACATTGATTTTTCTCAAATTCTTTCTTATTTGAATAGGATTTTTGCATCTATTTTCCATATGATAGATAGAAGTCCAATAGTCTTGTATATATAGTCTTTCATAGCTTGCGTGGATAATAAAATGTTTTTAGGCTGACCTTAGGAGGGGTATACTTTTTGAAATCTATCTATTTGAGAGATTTAGGGCAAGGGACACTAACTCCAATTTGGGGACACTAGCTTTGTGTAGCTCTAGTGTATTTAATGTAGTGTTGGTGTCCATCTGGGAGGCTATTGGGCACAGTGGGTTAGGATTTAGGAATGTAGTTTTAGGACTAAGTTTGAGCTGACTAGAGATGGTTGTGGTTTATATAATGGCTTCAAAAGTGTGATACAAGTTCTAGGATAGGTCTAAGGCTAATCTAGGAAAAGGTTTTCTCAATCACCACTCTTTGAATCTAAATAACACTTTTAGGTGATTACACATAACTTCAACAAACATCAAGATAATGTCAAATGCTAGTTTGAAAATGGATTTAAAATTGAGGAATTCAGACTTTCAGACGTAGTGCTTGTTTGGGATAAATCACATGAAAATAAAGGGAAACATAAAAATTTCACTCCATTGTGAATTGGACCACATTAGGTATCTAAAATCCTTTAAAAAAATAACTTTTAATTGAAATAACTCCAAGGTAAGGACCTCACCTTCCAAATCAATAGACAATTTTTGAAGCAATATTTCATGGATTCACCAATTGAAAATGCATCAGAGTGAACTATAAATAGAGATTTAGAGTGGGAGTAAATTTTATTTCTTACTTTATAGATTAGATTTAATTATTTATAATTTAAATTTCCTATTTTATTCACTTATTTTTATTTATGGTATTTTTTTTTGTATCTTAGTTCCATGCTTTCTATTTAATTTCCTAAGTTGTATAACTATCTAAGACAATTTTTTGGACTAAATCCAAAACAGATGTGCCAAATGAAAGGGGATGATACTTAAAGGGAGCACAATTGGTGCTCATGGAAATTTATTCTTATATTACTATAATTTATGGAGTTAAGGTATTTATTTTGACCAAATTTTATTTTATTTAGATTAAATTGGAATACTAAGCTGTTGGCACCAACTTTGATAAACTCATGGAAATTGTATAAAATATTCCCATTTCTAAAGATGCACTACACTATCATATGCTAAAAACATGGGCATGAGATGATAAACAGAGGACCAAATACACAATGATAGGGGCATATTTACCAATATGTTTTCTTATGTCATACATCTAGCCATAGGTGGTTCCCAACCTTTTCTTATCCATGTAAAAATACAATTGATAGATGATAATGTAGGATGGAATACAAATATTGTTAGTCAATAGTTAGTAAATAAATATATGAAAATGAATAAATAACTAAACAAACAAAGCTAACCTATTCATGCAGGATTTGCCAATGATAATGAAGAATAAATTGAAATAAAACAACGTCTATTACCTTCCCAAATAAATTCCACCACTCAAAAGCATCTCCAAGCATGTTCTCCCATTTATTTAGAGTTATAGTATTTATGAACAATGGTTTATTTACTCCTCCATTGTCTCAAGGAATATATGCATAACCTAGACTCAATAGAAGAAATATCTAAATTGGTTTATCAAATGAAGCTTACCCAAATGCAAATAACAAAATAATAAAAAAATGTGTTGGGGAGAGATTTTAGGATTATAAGTCTACACAATTTAAGATTAAAAAATGGTGTTCTATGCCCTTCTATTTATAGATTTTAGAAATGGTCTAAGATCAAACATAACCATCCATCTCAAGATTGAGATGTGTGGCCATGGATTAATCTAACATTTGAAATCAAATCCATAAATAGCCTCATAATTTTTTGGGAGGAAGGGGCATTGATTAGGCATGGGTGCCTCATAATCTATATATTTTATGATTTTTTTGGATTATGGATTCCACCCCATAGATGATGTCATTAGGTGATGCAGATATTGGAAATCAATTTCTAATATTAGGTGATGCAGATATTGGAAATCAATTTCTAATATTAAAATAATTAATAGCCTCCATGGAAAATCCACTTAAGCTCTTGTTTTGAATTAATTAAATTTAAACAAGATTAACTAATATTTGTGTAACTCTTTGGAATTGGCCCTCAATTAATCAAAATGGTCAAAAAGTCATATTATTGGGTCATAATTTGACTCGAGAAGAATTGGAAGGTGATGTTAGATGCATTGGAACCATATTCCCATTTAAGATGTTGAAAACACAAAATAACAAAGGTACATGATGTGTACTAATGAATTAGAAGAAAAGAGTGATCTAGGGAACAAAAGGGCAAAATCATCATTTTGACTTGAAATAAATTGGTCAAAATTAGGAATCACATAAAACGCATTTAGGGATACACTGGCCTAAATAGGAACTTGTATATGACAAGATCAAACCATTTAGCATGTTTTTATTTATTTTGACCTAAATTGGGCATTTGAGTGTAATCTGAGTAAGATTGATAATTTCAACACAAATGGTGTTAAAATTGGATATCTACATTTTCCCCATGTTTGAGAAGGTGTAACGAGACATTCAGGTGAAGTAACATCTTTTCAAATAAAAGAGTTGTCAAGAAAAAAAATGGAAATGACCTATGATGCCCCTTTGAAAGTACATACTAGGATGAAAGAGAAGGATGGATTCTCAAAAATAGAGATAACGTAAGAGATTGAACCATAGAATAGATCACATTGAGATGAGATAATTCTTGAATACATGGTTATCATCAATGATAAAAATATAATTATAGTTATAATGGGCCTTAAATATGGGAGGAATGGGAAGGATTCAACCCAAAAATGTAAGTGACACACTTTGAACACATCTAATTTGAGAGTGTAAGGTATGTGCTTCCGCCATTGATCAATCCCAAGATAAGCTGCATAATAAAACATTTCCATCCTAATAAAAAGTGTGGAGAGATTAGAATTAGAGGAAGAAGAGAATGTGGTCTCCATAAAGAGATAATAGGAAGTAGTAGAGTAGATTTCATCATGATAAAATAGTTTTTCCCTAGTAGGGCTAATTTTTATCATTGATAACGAATACATAATGGTTTACCCCTGTAGGGATGATTTGATTCTTATGGTAGGATTAGATGTTGTGCCCTAGCATGGGAGAATTAGCAAGCAATTATCTAAAGGATATAACCTACAAAAATATATTAAAGTGAGTGAATGCAAACATAGATGTGATGTTGCATTGGCTTAGAAAATGTGACAAAAAAATAGGCATATGAGAATGCAGAAAGAGATAAAAGAGATGAAAACATGAGTGAAGGTGGCTGATATAACTTAAGATATGTCATGTATCTAAGCGCTACCTATGTATTACAAATGGACCTCAAGCTAATGTAGTTCACCTAGAATTGGTAGAGAATGGAATTAGGGAAGATGAAAGATGAACAAAGATTGATTAGACTCATGATTTATGTGAGGAGATACACATATAAGCATAGATTTAGGTGCTAAACCTATTGATCCTAGTTTATGCATAGTGATCTTGAGATCTATTCATCTGAGCGGTGTTAACATTAAAACTTGAGTCTACAGGACAAAATGATTTCTATTACCAAATAATTTAGGCATTATAAGTATTAATAATTCATAATGACATGGAATTTTAAGTCTATGGATCTGATTCAAATGTGAATACCTATAACTACGGATAATGGTAAACAATAAGCAATACCAGTGTTACAACTATTTACATTTAAACAAAAAAGTAAAGACAAATAGAAAGATAAACATAAATGAAGCCAACTTAAAATCAATATATGAATAATAAAGTATCAAGTAGGAAGAAATTAAAAAAAAAAATTAAACAAGAAAAACTTAATAACATGAGATCAAGATATAAATAATCAAGATCTATTTGGAACACCAAGATGTTATTGAAGACAAAAGAGACAAGCAAAATCAAATAGGGAAACACAAGACCAAGGTGAGATAAGAAGTAATAAAATGAATAAAGGAGAATAAATAAATGAAGATGGAATAAATCATAACAAAACACCAATAAATAATAACAAAATGCCAAGAAAACTCAAATAAACACATGCAAATAAAAACCAAGGTAGTGCAGTTTAAAGATAATTGTTCATGCATGCATGGCAGAGGTGTTAATTTCCACCAAAACATAATAAATAAAAAGCATAAAAGAGTTTCTCCCTAATTAAATAGTAAAAATGATAGAAGAAATTGGGGAAGAGAAGAAAACGAAGGGGTTGGTTGAGTTTACTCCAGATGTACAAGACAAGTGGGTGATGCCTACATAGTTATATGTATGTATGTTCCAACATAAAATTTAGCCCAAATGTAGTTCTCCCAAGAAGTGGTATAAAGGATATTATGATGATTATAAACATATGATTAATGTTGCATAATAAAATGGAAGACTTGACAAATGAAATTGGTCTTGGAAAACGATAAGAGGGATAAGATGACTCACAAAACAACAATCCAATGGGACTTAACGTGATTTAAAAATGGAAAGAGTATAGCATGGTGGGATGAGAGACAATGATCTTTCAAAATGGTAAGTGCATGGGATAATCTAACTCACATAGTGGAAATTTAGTATGATAAAATTCTTGCAAAATGGCAAGAGCTGGAGGACAAGAATGTAAAAAATTAAAGGACAATGTTTTTATTTTTTTATGGGCCAGTTCTAATATTTTTCATATTTTTGGGATAAAATATGTAAAAATGGGGACAAATATTCAAGGATATGCTCATCCGATAGTATAAGTTCCAATAAATAGCTGAGCTAGATGCACCAATAATCATGAATATAACCAATGGACCAGGGAAATAACTGAGATCTCTAATATTAGCTAAAGTTATTTGCAATGGCACATGATCACAAATTGGTGAGAGTGAGGATCGTAAAAATACAAAAATGTTCACCAAAGAGTAGAAAATGTCATATATAATAGTGTGTAGATGAAATCAATCTAAAAAACCATGTGGTAGGCAAAGGTCCTGAGATGAAAAGATATCCTTATTTAATTTTTTTAGAAGATGATGAAAAATGCTATCCTAGATGAACTAATTTGTAGAACTATCATTGAAGGTGTTCCTGATGCTGATGAGACATAATCAAGATCATAATTTTTCAAGGAATAAAAGTTTTTGGGTTACAACAATCCCAAGGCAAAATAAAGAATATGGTTTTCAAAGAGGATGGTCCAAAGAATATGGTTAAATAGATGGATGGTCCAAGGTGGGATAAATGTGTTCATAGTACCAATAGTCCAAAATATTCCACTGTTAAAAGTCATGAAAGTAATAGGGTTCATGTGAGAGCCACTTAGGGTAGTATGAAATGATAGGATAATTATTTCAGCACAAGTTGCCCCTAAGTAAGGTATCTTGTAGACAATGGTTTGAAGTTGTTCACGTGTAGAACTTCTTAAAGTGCACAATGTTCATAGGCTTTGGAAGTTATTCTCCATTGGATTTAGCTAGGAGATATGCCCCTGATCCATTATTTGTCATGATAACAAATGGTCCCAATTAATTAGGTTGAAACTTACCTTTTTTTACGTTTAGCATTTATGTTCTTTTGGTTCTCTTTCAAGACTAAGACACTAATCTCAAACTCCCAAGGGAGAATGGGCTTGTTTTAGCTTCTTTAAAAATTGTTGTGATAAACTTACAAGTTTTCTAAGGTATCCAAATGCTTACCATCAAAATGTTCTAGCTCTTGAAACCCTGAGGCTCTGTAGTCCTCATCATCTTCAATATGCTCCAATGATAATCACAATGAGGGAAGCTTGATCTCTATTGGGATAATATCCTCTATGTAATAGATAAGGGAGTATACAGTGGCTCCCATTGTGGTTTGATGACTAGTTTTGTAGTACAAGGGGTAGGAAATATTTTCAAGTGCCAATTATGGCTAACGTCATTGATAATTTTCATTAAAATGGATACAATTATTTTGTTTGATGCCTCGACTTATCCATTTCCTTGCAGGTTATATGGATTTGATTTTTTTTGCTTGATCTTGAATTTTGCACAAAGTGATTTTACATCTTAGTTTATAAAGGATCCACAATTATCATATATAAGGTGAGAAGAGATGCCATATAGATAGATGATATGGTAATGGATGAACTTGGCTATTTGATTCTCGATAACATAAGTGAGATGAATGGCCTCAATCCACTTATTAAAGTAATCTATAATAGTCATAATGTGCTTATCGCCATCTGAAAATGTTGGTTTTATTTTCTCAATCAGATCAAGGCCCCATGTTGAGAATGACCATGGTGTTGTGATTGGCTATAGTGGTAAAGAAGGTGCATGTATAAAAATTTCATGTTGTTGACAAGGAACACACTTCCTTACATAATTGTAAGCATTGGTCTCTATTTTTGGCCAATAATAGTCTATTCTATGAAGCTTGTTTTCTAAGACTACATTATTGGTGTGGGCCCCATGCATTCCTTCATGAACTTCCCTCAGTGATTGCTTAAATTTTCTTGAAGATAAATAATGAAGAAGCATTCCACCATAACCTTTGCAATAAATCATGATTCTATGGAGGGTATAACATGATAAACGATGATGAAAGAGTTTTCATTGATTATTTGATAGGTCATCTTGGAAAATGTGATCATAGAAGTAGTTTTAATAGTCTTGGAACTAGGGTAATTGAGGTGGGGGATTAGGACCTACAATGGTGCATACCCTTTCTAAATCTATTATAACATGTGTAGGTTGAAGAATGTTTTCAATCAAAAATTGATACTCTTTAGCACCATTTTCAATCAATTTCATGGAACAAATCATTTCCATTGGGTCGATAGATATGTTGTTGGCCTTTGAAACTTTTTTGAACTATAGAGATTTAAAATAACCTTTGAGATTATCAAAAAAATTCTTGTAAGGAACAATCTTGTCATCTATGGTTTGATACTCATATGTTGTTTGATTGTTGATTAATTAGAAATCACCATAAAGTTTTAAGCTCTATATATCCCACTGTATGTCAAGGTGAAGCTCTATAATCAATGCTTCATACTCAGCCATATTGTTCATACAATGAAATTATATTTGAAATGTTTATGGAATCAAATTCCCCTCAGGTGTAATCAACAATATGCTATCTCGAGATCCATGGGATGTGAAGAAGCCATCAAAATATAGCTTCCTTTATTCAGGTTCCTATGATGCTTATTTTATTGACTTAATAGAATCACTTGGAAAGTTGAATTTCAGAGGTTTATTATCTGTGATGGGGGGTTCTACAAGTTGACCAACAATAACCTATCCTTTTATTAATTTTTGATTTCGATACTCAATGTCAAATTCAATTAGGAGTATAACCCACTTATCCATGCATCCTTGTAGAGATGATTTAGATAATAAGAATTTGAGAGGGTCCACCTTAGCAATGATAATAGTTTTATTACTTAGCATATAATGTCATGATTTTTGGATATCAAATACCATAGCAAAATATGCCTTCTTAATAGGCATATAATTATGTTCATAAGCCACTAGAGTGCATCTTAAATAATCTAATGCATGTTATTTACCTTGATTATCATGTTGGGCCAATAGTTTACCAAATACATGCTCTGTTACTGATATGTAAATAAGTAATGGTCATCTAGGTGTTGGTAGTCTCAAGACTTGTGGATTGGCCAAAAATGTCTTGACTTTTACAAATGCTATCTAGAAATAATCATACCATTGAAATGTGGTCCCTTTCTTCAATAGATGGGTAAATGCGTAACACTTATTTGTTAATTGAGAAATAAACCTACATATAGATTAGATCTTTCCTTACAAGCTTTGTAGCTATTTAAGATTATTTGGTGGAGGCATTTCCATAATGGCATTGAAATTGAAAGGGTTGAATTTTATCCCTCTTTGTGATACAATGAAACCTATCAATTTACTTGAAGTGATTCCAAAGACACATTTCTTAAGATTTAGGTAGACTTTATATTCATCAAGCCTCTCACAGATTATTAATAAAAAATTAGGATGTCCAACTCCTACTCTTTATTTTTCTAGTATATCAGTGACATAGTCCTAACTAATATTGTGCATCATGCCATGGAATATGATAGTCATGGCACACTAATATGTGGCTCCAACATTCTTCAAGCCAAATGGCATGAATTGGTAATAGAATGTTCTCCATAGAGTGGTGAAAACAATCTTGTGTTGATATTTTTAGGCTATCTTGATTTGGTTGTATCTAAAAAACATGTCCATTAAGGATAACATCTCATACCCAACATTCAAGTCAATAATCATGTCAATGTTGGGTAGAGGAAAATAATCTTTGGGGAACACTTTGTTGATATATCTAAACTTAGTACAAATACATATACCCAAGTTTTTTATTCACTGGGAATATGTGTGAGATCCATTTAGAGTAATCATGTGGCCTAATAAAAGTCGCTCCGAATAGTTTTTACCATTCTGATTTAACTAATAAGATGATGCATGGATTCATATTCATTAATTTTTACTTGACTGATTTAGCATTAGGAAGGACAACAAGGCAATGCACAACCAAGTCTGGGTCTAAGCCTAGCATGTTAGAGTATGCCCATGCAAAGATGTCAATATACTACCTTAGAAGGGATATAACATTTTCAAATTCTACTTTAGTAAGGGAAAGTCCAAGATAAATAATTTTTGGATCCTTATAGGTTTCCAGTTTCAATTCTATCATGTTTTCCACAAGGAGTGTGGATCCATCTTCAATAATTTTAGGCAAGGTATGATCATGATCATATTCTTATCCTACATCTTCTTGAATTTTTATCTTACAGATCTGTATAATGTGATGAATTTGAATATTCCATCTCAGGTAATGACCAAGTAGAATTTTTTTTTGGAAACTCAAGAGCAAGATGCTCAAATAACTATTGTTCTGAAGATATGCTTGTATTGGCTATGGAGTTTGGGCTAGATAGGCTTTCTACATCCTGAGGGGATGAGCAAACTTTCTCACCCAAGAACACCTGAAAGAGGTTTTCACTCAAGAGTGTTCTTTTTATTTAATTTTTCCCTAATCAATAAGTGCCCCAAGGAGGTTTTCACCTAAATATCTCGATGCTTGATTTTTATTATGACTAAGAAAGTTTGATTGTTCTCCAAAGTAGGTAGAATGATCTAATAAAAAATCAAAGCCTTGTTTGTGATCACCAATCGACAATCCATCTCATAGGCCCATATATTATATAAGTGATTCTTCATTCTAAAACTCATCAAGGTGTATGACCAAAACATTTTGGTCCCAATCAATGAGTTTAGGATGGAAAAGGCATAGGGAACAATGAGGGTTTGATTCAAGATGGGAAGATCCAATAGTAAAAATATAGTGTTCTACTTTATGATGGGAAGTTCTAATAGGATAAATAAGAAATACAATCATAATAGAATTTTGGTCAAATAAATTCAAGTCAATAAGATCATTAAAAAGGCTATAATAGGACACTGCATCACTACCAAGAGGCTTGTCACTAGTCGATTTAGAAGAATCACTATCAAAACTTATGAGGTCACCCCCAAGTGGTAAAAATCCAAGACGATGATTCAAATTAGGTACTTCAATTGATAAGGGTTCCAAGATTCCTTATGATCATGGGCCAAGGCCTTTTCCTATATAATCAAAATGATCCATGATCTAATTAGGGATAGGACACTTTGGATTTTGAAATCAATTAGCAAGGCCTTCAAAATATAACTAATCTCCCTTAGTAAAATCCTCTTGATCATTCCTTAGCATGATAGTAGGTGAAAAAATCATAGGTTGATTTTGTTATTTCTTCTTCAGTTTCCAAATCATGTTAGGTCTATTAGGGTTCTTTGAAGATTTAAGCTTACCAAATGTTTTTGGAGTTTTAGGTAACTTTGTAACATGGAATGCATCCTAAAGACTATACATGGAAATGCCCCTGTCTTTAATAACAACCTGCTTTGCAAGAGATGTGGGAAATGGATTAGTCAAAGTGGAAGTGAGATCACTAGGGTTGATATAATTGGATGGAGGTGGATGTGAAACTATATTCTTATTCTTCTTAGTAACAAATTCAAAACCTGGACAATATTTATAATTATGGAATTGGGCGTCAAGTTGTTTGCAATACTCATAAGGATGTTGATAAGTAAGAATATTAACCTCGATCCCATCATGGGGAAACTTAAAGAACTGATGCTGGTTGGAGGGAATGGCCTATACTTATAGATCCAAGGATGACAAAGAAGTATGTTATAAGGAAATTCAATGTCCACAATATGAAGTAATGTGTGATGTTAAATGGACCCAACAATGATTGTCAATCAAATAGTACCAATAGACTCCCTTTAGGTGTTGTTATAAGCCTTGATGAAAATCGTCTTTGGTTGAATATATTTTCTAGTATAGCCCAATACTTGTACCAACTTAAAAAATATAATGCTCAACCCTGAACCATTGTCTATAAGAACCTACTTGATCTTATGGTTTTCAATGATTACTTTAATGTATAGTGGATTATTATGGCTTGGTCCAAGTGTAGACACATATTTTTGATCAAACGTTACTTGATGAAATGAAGATAAATGTCTCACAAATTTATGGAACTATTCAAGATTTATATCATAAAGAACAATGGATTATTGCAATAGATTATTTAGGATAGTTCTATGGATTGAAAATGTCCATAAGAGATCCCAAATGGAAATATATGTAGGGTTTTTTCTTAATTGTTTTGATAGACTATAAGGCTTTTCAACATTGGGGTGAGAGGACTTGGCTTTGGTTGGGAAAGTAATTAGTTTTGGTTCCATGAGTGTAATGTTCACATTGGGTTGTTTGGAATAAGTAGGCAAAGGGCCCTGGAGAATAACTCACAAGAATCTAGTTGTGATTGTGTAACATAGAGGTGGATGGGAGTGAATATAATAATAAGATGAAGGAAAAGGGCCTTGAAGGGTGACTCATGGGTGTCGTTTTATATTATTTTAATTTTGGGTTGGCAAGGAGCCATTATAATTAGAAGAAGGGCATTGTGTAGAAATAGTATCCCATGTAAACTAAGTCAAAACAAAATTATGTGAACTCGATGTGGTATTACTAAAGAGAGGGTACTGACCCTAAAATGATGGGTCCCATAGTATGAGGAAATGAGATGGTTTACATGTTTTGATAGTAATAGTGGAAATATGGGTTACATAAATGTATCCCATAGTATTTTTATAATCATAAGGCATGTTATTGTAACCCACATTATTAATATGGGTATTATGATCATGATTATGTTCATATTGATTAAAATTTTGACCCTAATTTTGATTTTAATTCTACCTTTGTCCTTGTTTTTTATTTTTCTTTGGTAGTGGTTTATTATGTTGAGGAAAAGGGTCCTTGTAAATTCTCATATCCTGATTAGGGGCCATATTAATCTCAAATTCACCACTCTCAATGATATCTTCAATAATATGTCATAATTATACATAATGATAAGCATCGTGACCAACAACATGATGAAAATTTCACCATTTATTCTCTTTGTTATAATCTAGTTTGAGTTGATCTTGAGGAAATGGTCTTGGTACTATCCATATAATTAAGTTAACTACTATGAGATTTTGGAACACTATTTTTGTTTATTCTCCCAATTTACTAAAGACCCTAAAAATGTCATGGTTTGTTCTTCATGGTGGTTGTCTCTATAAATTAGGTGGTGGGTTAGGGGGAGGTAATTGTAGATTTGGGGCTAGTAGATCTTACACCATTTGTATGTGCCTTATTTCAGTCACCACATTTATAACCATGTTCTTGTTCTTTTTAAATCCTTTAGGCTTATCTTTCACAACTAATTAACTAGAAGATGGGGTTTGATTTGTCATTTGACCCTGTGCACAAATATTGACAAGGCCCTTAACAATATATCCTTATCAATGTGTATACCTTTGTCTATGATCTCCTCAAATGAATTAGCACAAGTTTATCATATATTGTGCATGAATTAAAGATTTAATTTCAATGTAAATATATCTACTAATTGTTTGTCTAGAAAGTTATGTTGAAAGCATCACACTAATACTCTCCATCTCTATAAATATGCATCAAATATTTATCCATCTCGTTGTTTGGATTTGAACAAATCAACAATAGTTAATTCATTATATATGTTGTACGATAAATGGTTAAAATATTTTTTAGGTAAATCATTCCAATCCATAAAGGATCCCTTGGGTAACTTAAGTAGCTAATCTAAAGCTTGTCCTACTAAACTTCAAATAAACAATTGAAGTATGACCATGCTACTATAAGCAACCTATTGGCATAATATAAAAAATGCCTACATATGTTCACATGGGTCACCATTTTCTTTGTATTTATCAAATTTGGGTGCCTCAAAATGTGGTGAAAAGGGGAGTTGGAAAATGCTTAAATCAAAGGATATGTATAGATCTCATCAAATTTGTACTTTTTGATCCTATTTTTAATCTCCAAATGTGACAAAATCTCCTTCATAGAGTTCCAATCTTGCAGGTTTGGTGCATTCAGGGATGGAACATAGTTCTTTTGGGGTGGAATATGCCCTTTCTGCTATTGTTGGGGTGGAATCTACCCCTGTTGTTGTTTTTGGGGTAGAATGTGCCATTGTTATTGTTGTTGGGGTGGAATGTACCCCTGTTATTACATGGATTTGTGAGGGATGTACACCCTACATTCCATAGCTTGGTTTTGATTTTCTCCTAGAGTTGAATAAATAGGTCATTGATTCCTTAGAATCCATTATATTGAAATATATGTGCTCTATTGATTTTGGGGAGTCCTTGGCCTATTTACCACATTTTACATTGTTTGAGATGAACTAGCCAAATTATCTTTTGGGATCTCCTCAATTCGAACTGAATGTTTGGGTCTTTGTGTTTTTAAAGTGACAAGAGGCTCTTGGTGATTAAAGAATGTGTTTTTTGTGTCTAACAAAACATTTTTCACAACCTCTTGTGTCTTGTTTTGTTTATTTTAGACACCTTGCTCAATTTTTGTGTTCTCAATTAATGTTTGTTGTATAGGTCCAATCACATTTCCTTGTTCCTTAGAGTCATATTTATAGATTGAAGTAGCAACTAGAGATTTAGTTAAGTTTGTGATAAGCTGATCAACATACCATTGACTTATTTTCTTAATCTTGTTGACAAGATCTTGATCAATTGGTTTTGTCTCTATAAGTATTTCCTTACCCTTGTTAGAGGAAGAAGGTATGTTTGATTGTGAAAAAGTTTTCTCTTGATGTTGTTTTTCAGCTTCTCCAACTAAGGTGTGTAATTACTCCATAGGAAAATCTTAGGGTAGTGTTGCACTAGATTATATAGACCTAAATAATGCTTCATATTTGTTCTCTGGATATTTAGTATAATCCCATTTGGATCATACATTTGTAGGAATGTCCTTAAATATAATAGAATTGTCTTATCCATCATAAAAATTCTCATCCTCATAGCTAAGGTTGTAAGTGACCCCACTACGAGTGAACTTTTGAGTCATGTCTAGAAAGGTTTACTCTATACATTTGACTAGATTTGGATCAATGCATTTCAAATGTTTTAAATAAGGTATGGATTTTGATCTTTATTCCAAGTAAATGACTGAGGAACCAAAGAGACTATAAAAATAAGGTGGCATGGAACCACACACAATTAGAAGAATGATGTTCATCAAATTACTAAACCTTTGGAAATGTTGAAATCATATGAAGTGTAAGAGGGTATGATAACTCAAAAATATTAAAGTTTCACTAGTAAAATAAAACATATACTTTTGAGATATTTCAATACCATAAAATTTAGTTCAACTTAGATGAGTTAATACTAAAAAAAAAATACGAAATCCTTTTAGATTAGAAAGGAGACAATGTGAACCAAGAAACTCATGATGTAGAAACATGCAAGAATACTTAAGCATAAAACTAGAACCAAATGAGTGGAACAACATCACCACATGGTAATAGTAATGGTAGTATAAAATGAGTTCTAGGACTTAATGCATGAGCGATACATAATATGACTTGAGTCCACCAATGATGACAATGCGGTGATGAGTCTATAAACAACCTTTAACCTATATTAGAAATTGAACCCAAGTTCCCTCAAGTTAAGTGAAAATGGAAAACCCAATTTAACACATCAACCTTATGAACCTATAAAAGTGCAATTTCAAATTTAAATTATCAATGCATGACTTAATAAATTTTGGTAAATTATCTAGACTCAAATGGGTAGTACAACTATGCCAATTAGAAGATATGACACAATGTTTAAGATGATAAATTTGAACAAGGAAAACATTTATTTTCACTTGGAAAATGTAATTCCTCTTTATTCATGAAATTTGTGGATAATGTGTTTGGTTTTGACATTTGGTTTAAAATCAAGTTTTAACTCAAATAAACACCAAGTAATCTACGACCAGTTTAGATAAATATAACTAAGTAATCATCTTAAGGCTTAAACTTACAAGGTATGGAAATGTGGGTTTGACTGAAAATAATAAGTTTCACACATTCTAATGGATCCCATGTGTACAAAATTTCACATTAGCACAAAATAGAAGCAACACATCAATTGGGTCTGCATCAAATGGCTTGTTTTGAAAAGGTCTAGTCCCTTTCACAACCACTACATCCATTGCTTTCTCAGTGTAATGCTATGTCTAATATGACTATACATCCCAAGATTCACCTCTACTAATGGAGATGGTTTGACCACTCAAACCACCATCCCAATGAAGGGATCCTAGTTTATATACCACCCATGGAGAGTGGTTGAAGATGATGCTGAGAGATGAAGCCTCAGGGTAAAGCTTCCCTATATAACTTATGAGAGGTAATCAAGTCCTCCTCACAAGCCAAAATGTGTGAAATAAAAACTAAGTAAAAAGGCTTTATGGTTGTTTCTAGATCACCCAAGCCGTGCAGATATTTGGGAGGCCCTTCACAACATCCTTTTTATGCCTTTGGACTAAGGCATAATTTTATAATGAAGATGGCACTTTTGATCCCCCGAATTCACTATAGGGGATGGGGGAGAGCATACACACACAAATTCTTTTTTGCACAAATAAACATAACTAATAAAATGATAAATAACTTGCATAAAACACAAATTTTAGAACTGAGTTCATTTTTAAAGCACTGAAATGAAAGATTTGGTGGTTGTTCTTTGGCCCCTTGGCCTTAATTTTCAAAGCTTTAAAAGAACAACTACAAAATGATTAAAGTAAACACCCTAAATTTCCATTTTAAACCCTGAATAGAAATTCTTAATTATTTAAAGCATCCAAAAGAGGTATAAAAAGAATTAACTAAGCATGATTTAATCACTTTCCAATTAGGTCCTATAAAACTTGTGAGAGTCTTGTTCAACTTTGAAGCGTCTTTTAAAATGGGATAAGTAACTTTAGTTTAAGTGCACTCAGGTTTGTGTTTTATAAACATGGTGACCATCAATAGTCAATTTTGACCATCGATGATTACCTCCTGACTGTCATTGGTTGATGTTTCTACCAACCATGGCTGGGTCAAAACCTAATCACCAATGGTTACCTATTGACCTGAAGGCATCAAAATTATTGTCAAAAGTTACTTTTAACTATTAGAATAAAAATATCTAAAAGGAAACCTTCTAGATCATGAAATAAAAATAGACCAAGAGACTTAAAATTCAATTTTAATGAATATAAAATTGAATTTTGTTAAAAAAAAATTAACAAGAAAAAAAAATTCCACAAAAACTTTGCCTTAACCTAAGATAGAATAAAAACTCCAAAATACACCTTCTGGATCATGTTTTGGTTTAGACTAGAGACTTAAAAAAATCCAATTTATTACCAACAACTTGAATAAAAGATCAAAAAAGAATATTTTTAAATGTGTTTTCCCCCGTAACCCAACCATGGGCAGTTAGCCCTAACCATTTATGTTCACTAAGAACCATCGATGGTCACTGTGTAACTTGTGAGAGTGCACAAAAAAATGGGAAAAACAAGCATAAAAATGCTGTTTAAAGGATTTTTCAATGACCAAAATGGAAATTTTAAATTTCCATAGTGTCTTCCTTACTAAAATGTTCTCCATGAGGTCCCATCAAGTATGCCAAAATGTAGGATGAAATTACATAGGTTGCTAGTCAAGCATTAGTCAATAAATCTATGAAAATTAATAAAGAACTAAATAAAAAAATTCCAACCTATTCATGTGGGATTTGCTAAATATAATGAAGAATAAAATTGAAAGGAATCAATATCTATTTACCTTCCAAAAATTAATTCCACCACACAAGTAGGGCTCCAAGGCATGTTTCTCCCCTTGATCTAGAGTTTCTTGTCTATGCTAGCAATGGTTTTTTTTGCTCCTCCATTGCCTCAAGAAATTATATGCATAACCTAGACTCAATAGAAGAAATATCTAAATTAGTATATCAAATTAATCTTACCCAAATAAAAATAACACAATAATAAAAACACAAATGACTTGTGAAGATATTTTATAATTATAAGTCTACACAAATTTAAGCTTAAGAAATGGTGTTTTTAGGCCCCTTCTATTTATAGATTTGGGAAATGGTCTAAGATCAACCATGATCATCCATATCAAGATTGATATGTTTGGAAATGGATTAATCTAATATTTATAATTAAATCCATAAATATCCTCATAATGATTTGGGGAATAAGGGGGCATTAATTAGGCATGGGTGTGTCATAATCTAGATATTTTATGCATTTATGGCTTATAGATTGCCACCACATAGATGATGTCATTAGGTGATGCAAATATTGAGAATCAATTTATAATATTTAAATAATAAAAAATCTCTATGTAAAAATCCACTTAAGCTCTTGATTTGAATTAATTAGCCCTTAAACAAGATTAATTAAATATTTATGCAATTCTTTGGAAATTGGCCCTCAATTAATCCAAAATGGTCAGAAAGTCATATTATTGGGTTACAATTTGACTCCAGAATAAATTAGAAGGTGATGTTAGATGTATTGGAATGATATTCCCATTTAGGATTTTCCCAACACAAAATAACAAATGTATGCGATGTGTATTAAACAAAGTAGATGATAACAGTGATCCAAGGCATAAAAAGGAGAAATCATCATTTTGACTCAAAATAAATTGATAAAAGTTAGGAATCACATAAAATGGATTTCCCCCATTTAAGGATAAATTGGACTAAATTGGAACTTGTATATGAAAGCTCAAACCATTTATCACATTTTTAGTGATTTTGATCTAAATTGGGCATTTGAGTATTAATTTTGAGAAAGATTGACAATTTCAACATAAATGGTGTTAGGAATTAGATGTCTATAGATAGGTGATTCAAGTAAACTCTATCAAGGATATGGATACTTTGTTGGTAGTAGAGTAAGGCTTTGGGTATAACTGGAGGTATCTCTATAAAGGCTATTTATGCCTAGCTATTATCAAACCAATACATAAAAATTATGTTTCATTGTTTGCAAGGTCAAAAGTCAAATGAAACTTATACTCTTTATTAAGTTCTACATCAAAATATTTATGACCAAGAGAAATTAATTTCATTATATCATACACTAATCCAAAGAATTAATAGGGTAGTAGGTTGGATCAGGAAGTAAGAGTTTATTTCAGAAGTTGGATTTCCTTTTTATTTATTTGTTAAGATTTAAGTTTTGTCATAATATATTTATGAAATTATGGATTCTAAAAATACTAAAGATTATTTTATCATGTGATTTTTAATTTTTTTTTTGTCCTAACACAAATACACACCCCATTTTAAAAAAATTTAAAACAGTGTGCCATTATTGTAATACCTTTATTTTGGGAGCTATGAGCATAAATATCTAGGACTAACATATCATGCATTTGTCATCTAGGCTTATTTCCAAAAAATATATCATTTCCCAAGTTTAAATTGTAAATAACCAAGATCAAAAAAGTATCTTAAGTCATTTCAAACCTTGGGTTTTCATTAGTATTACTTTGATATGATGTTATTATTTATGAGCTAACACAACTAATGTGTTAGCTCATAAATTATAACATCGTATCAAATTAAAAATAATTAAAACCCAAGGTTTAAAATGACTTAAGATACTATTTTAAGCTTATTTCTTTACTATTTGAACTTGGGCAATGCTAGATTTTTTAGAAATAACCTAGATGACAAATGCATGATATCCTAGCCATAGCTATTTATGCTTATAGCTCCCAAAATAAAGGTATTACATTAATGGGTCACTATTTTAAATTTTTTATAAATGGGGTGTGTGTGTGTGTGTGTGTGTGTGTGTGTGTGTGTTAGGGCACAAAAAATGGAAAATTACATTAGAAAATACTCTTGATTATTTTGAGAATCCATAATTTCAAAAATATATTATGACAAAACTTCAATCTTAACAAATAAATAAAAATAAAATCCAACTTATAAATTTTTTTATATGTCCTTGTGTGTGTGTGTGTGTGGAAGAGAGAGAGAGAGAGAGAGAGAGAGAGAGAGAGAGAGAGAGAGAGAGAGAGAGAGAGAGAGAGAGAGAGAGAGAGAGAGAGAGAGAGAGAGAGAGAGAGAGAGAGAGAGAGAGAGAGAGAGAGATAACATGATTAAAAACTAGAAACCATTAATTTCCTCTAATTAGGTGAAAATTTAATATTCCTTATTGTTGTGACACACATCACTCTCGCATCAATCAGATTTTTAGATGTTGAAAATTTTTTAAGTCCTTAGAGCTTTGGATGATTGTAAAATTTCTAATCTTTAGATATTTGGATGATTGAAAAATTTAAAAGTCTTTAGATCTATGGATGTTTACAATATTTATGCATTATTAGAAGTTTAAGTATTTCAAACATGTGGTCCTTGAGGGTTTTGAGGGATCAATATTTAACACATTCTTGGTGATCTGTGTCCACATGATGTTTAAATGGTTCTTTGGTCTAAAATCCATGATTTGAAGCTCTCGAGTGTCCTAAGATTAGCAAAATCAATATGTGGAATATTCATGTTAAAAAAAGCATGGGAACTCTATCTATTCACTAATAAATATAATAGTTTTGTGTCCCCATGTGTTAATGGTTATGAGCTTCCTAAACTCTGGGGTTCCAAGTAATAACCACTTGGCAGATTCATGGTGATTATCATCCACATGAAGGCCAAGAAATTATTGAGTCTGAAATATAATGGTTTTGAGCTCCTTAGTCTTCACGCTTATAAGATCATTCAACATGGCTCAATCATGGTGAAATTTGATGACAAAAATTCTTATCCAAAAATAATAATAGTTTAATGATTTAAGATTTCGTGCTTTCAATGATATGATATTAGGGCATGTGGCTTGATCACATTAAATTAACCTATATAGGAACTACCCACCACAATAAATATATTTCAGAGGGTTGGGTTAATGAGGACATGATAAGTGAAAGTATCTAGGAAAGGCATGCCAAAACAAATATGGGAATGATCAACATAATAATAAAGAAGCATGTCCATGAATAACTATTAGATGTATCAAAAGTAATGACTCAACACAAATAATTAGTGAATGATTTCCACTTGGAAAGTAAGGGCACTTACTAAAGTTGACTGACACATTGAAATTGAAATGGGCATTAAAATTAAAATTTTGTTATTTGCATTGGGGGAACATGAATACATCCAATACTCAGGATTTCAAGTGATATATTAAAAAATTTATGATAATAAGGAATCACTTTACTATTTCTATTTTGATTGAAAAAGTGTGTTCTCAAGCTTCCCAGTGTTAAGAAAATCCCTAATTTTATTCAGATAGTACATAAAAAATGAACCAATCCAAGACATCAAATGAATTATAGTGACCAAAGGTGACCAATGGCCCCTTTTTCAAAATAGGGTAATCCGTCTGTCCTCTCCCCATATTCATTTTTAGGATTGATCAGAATACAAAGATACATTATTTTAGAAGATTTCCCTAAGCTTTAATTTTTGTATTACTTAGTTTTTGAAAAGAAGTTGAATCAATCAATTTTTATTATGATGAATATGAACTTTCTCTCTAAATTAAAATAAATACATAGATGATTTTATGTCAATCAAAATAAAAGGTCTTCACTAGGAGATGACTAAACTTAAGGTAATACCACTTACTGACCTCTTAAAAGTTTTATTTATTAATGAAATTATTTTTGGTGATATAATGCATGTAAGGAAATTCAAGACTACCTATAATTACATTTTTAGGTATGGAATTTAAAATATATTTTAGGCTCCCCTATTTTGAGACCACCTACAATCAAGTCTCGACAAATGTTTACCTTAAGCATAACACCATAGACATAAAGTTAATGTAATTGATATAAAAGGGTCAGAGACTAAATACAAAGGGGGAAATATCCTCTAATTTCATCATTAAATTAAAAATTTGAGTTGTAATATCAATGAAACTATTAAATAGGCTACATGGTTTCTTGAATATTAGGTATGTTCAGGTCAAATGGGTTTCATTATTGGATTTATTACTGACAACTAACAAGTTAGTGGAATTGGGGGAGATCATAAGTGCATGTCTAAATTCACGTATACACTATCCCAATCAAAGGACCGAGGATGGAAATTTACATATGATATCATATTTTTTGGATGTAATAATGGCCACTATTTATAATCCTTATGGTTTGGAATCACATCACAACCCTCAAATGAATATTTTGGAAAAAGTGTTAGAGAGGATTTTTCTTTCATATTCATTCATAGGTATATGAGTGAAATGAAAAGGATAATGAATGAGGTATATCCTCATATATACTAGGTAATTTAAGGCATACCAATGCTTAGACTATCAAAATATATAATGTGGAGCCTAAAAAAATGGGAGATTACTATTTATATCAAGTTATAACCATAATTTGAGTAGAAAGTACTAGGACTACTCTGCTACTATTTCCACACCATATTCCATATCATATTTTAGTATAGGAAATCTCCAATGAAGTCTTTAATAGTATTGACAAGGAATTGGGTTAGAGATATTTGTCCTACTACTTCAAGACTCCTTTCAATATTAGACATCACAAATGTGTCACTAGGTCACATTTCATTCAAGCTAGTAATGCTAGATCATAGTAAAACTTACTACTTTCACCTTTTAGAGAATGGGACCCCAAAAAGAAAATAAGGGGGGTATATCAAAACTATCCTAAAAAAAGAAGAAAGTGCATGTATCCTATAATCACTAGGCATATGATTGTGAATATATTTTATTAAATGCCTTTGATGATTCAAAAGTGTTGATAAAGATGAAGGACAAGTTAATGTCCATGAAACATACCCAAGGCATAAAATAAAACCCAGAGGCAATAGAATAAAAGTCAAAAAATGATTGGAGTTATAAATGGCTTCCATCTCCATCACAAGGCTCTCAACCACTAGATCAATCTCCTTCCCCTTCAATAGAGCCTATTAAAGAGTAACCAAATAAATTTGGTAGTCAAATGGTTTCAAATACTTATTTTAGGAGGGAGATTTTTAGAGGACTTATTGGTCCTGAAGTACCTTTTATTATAATAGGTTCAAATGGATAGGTATTGGGCACAACAAATAAAAGGAAGAGGTAAGCTATTTCATCAGATGAACAAAGGAAGAGTAGTTTCGTTATGACTCCTTTCCATCCTCTTACTAAAGTAACAAAAGTAAACCTTACTAAGTTCATGAAAATTACTTTTCCTTTAATTTCAACTACTCCTAACTCTCTAAAATCTCTTAATTCCCCTCAGGAAAGCTCTGTTCCTTCCACCCCTTCCATTTAATCACTTTTAGCTCCACTTCTTACCAAATTTATTCTAACAACCCCTTTACCATCTCATACACCTTCCAATACACCCATATTAACCTATTAAAGGAATCACAAGGACTCCCTTTCTCCATCCTAAGATAAAAACTAGAAGAGAGGCCATCACTTGGACTCCATTTTATAGAATAAGATAATGAGAAGGAGGAAAAGGATTCAAAGAATATAATGGAGATTGAAGATTAAAAATAACCAAAACTAGTAATAACTTTGGTATATTACCATTTAGAGGAAGAAGATCAAAGAATGGGCATGACACAATGAGATAATGAAGAAGTAGAGCTAGAAAAATCCAAAGATTTGAGTTTACACGAGCATGAAGAAATAGACATATTAGTCAACTTCACACAAGAACAAAGTAAAAAAATTGATGAAGTAGTCTCTTCCACTATTTATTTAGTTCCTAATGTGGATATTCTAGTTGTAATTTTAACTTCAGCGACACGTATGGTTGTATCATACAGTTCTATTAGAATTAGAGTAGAATTAGTTATTATTTCTTTATAAAAAATAATAAAGACTCCTAAGGTAGTCCATTTTGAAAATATGGTTAAAGTTTCTATTTTTAATAATCCCATAGTTGATAGGAAAAAATTAATCCAAATAGGGCTTCCCATGGTCTATCCAGTAGTCATGCCAAAAAAAATAATGACTATGGAGATAACCCTAAGTTTAACTAGATTCTTTTACAAAAGTAACATTATGAAAGAAACATCCCCATGGGATGTGGCTGGATATAAAATTACCCAAATCCATATTCAAATAAGTGTCTTCCTACCAACCACTATGATTACATACCTTTTAATGACCTATCTACCTTCTACATATTAAGAGTTTGCTCAGGAAGGATAAATGAGAATTATTGTTCCCCAATGGGTAGAAAATATGTAGAATGTCAGAGATGAAAGACAAAATTTGGTCTTAACATAGCCACCCATAGTTTCCACTCCATTAGACAAGGAAAGTGGGATAACTAAAAGATCAAAGAAGAGGAAGATGTTTAATGTAGGAACAAAAGGTGAGGTGGAATTTTAATAAATACAAAACTTATTCTCTTTAGCCAAGAAACCCAAAAGAAAATCCCAATTAACCTAATAAATATATTGAGGATTTCAACACTTTTGTAGATTCCACTAGGTGGTAATGAAGGAAATGCACCAGAGTATTGATGAAGCCTTGAAAATTTGTAAGCATATGCAAATTACATAAGATCTTTAGGAAGTTATTGATGATCTATAGAGTGAAACTACAAAGCTATATAATATTTTGTTAAATATCAAAGTGTGCATGGAACATATCCAAGCCCCCCAAAGTAGACATATTACATAGTCAAATAAAATAAAGGGTAAAGAAAGAAGACTGAGCTTCCTAGTTAAGTGTTATAAGATCAATTCTTTTGATCAGCTGAATATCATGACCAACATGGATGGCTTATTATTAGTTAAATGATGTGATTGTAAAGAGGGATGCCTCCCTAAATTTTCATATACAGATGAAGAAATTATTGAGAGTTTTTATTAGTCATTATATTTAGGCACTATGAATTTTGTGAGATATGAGAGTAATCAGGGTAATCATCTAATCAAGGAGCTGGTAAATAGACCCAATTTTGATACCTTTATCCACACAATTTTTGAAAACTTTAGCAAATAAGTGAAAAGGGAGTGTGTATAAAACCAAAAAAGAATTAATATTTTTTTAAAGTTTTGCTAAAGATATAGTAACAAGATTAGAGGCTTTAGTATCTAAATTCAAGATCTTAGAGGCTAAGCAAGAAAGATTAATGGCTAAGGCAGTCATAATTTTTAAGATTTCATTACTAAATTTTAAAATGATAGATAAATAATTTGATGCAACTTATGCACTAGGTGAAGAATTTAAGGAAAAATAAGTAGCTTTTGGGTTGATCCCTCATATACAACTAGTTGTTAGTGCCCCCCCAGCTTCAAAAATCTCTTAGTCCTTTTATCTGTTGCAAGTACAATATCTTGATCAATGCTTTGAGTTAATATTATTGCATAAACACTAAAATTTTATAATGATTATTTATCTACATGGTTATCACCAAGGTGAGACTTTAGTTCTAAATTATCATTGTGTATTTCTAGCTAGGAAGTATATTCATAGTATTATCATTATGCATGCATCTTTACATGATTTTTAATGAAAGGTTCTATTTTTGAACTTGTAATTTTAGGAAAAACTTGAAGCGATGAGTTCTTCCCCATAAAAAATATTATAAATACATGTACTCTCCAAATATCAAAGGGAGGATAATTTTGTCTATTAAGATTAATAGGAAATTCAAATAAGTTCTACTTGACTCAATCTTTATGTGCAAATCTTGATTCTTCTATAATTTTATGTATTACTTGAGATGTTTCATCATTATGGTATATTAGTTCTTTAATTATGTATGAGGTATATAATTTAAATTACAACCTTTCATTTTTAGTTATAGTTGATTTGAATATCATTTTCATGCTTACCATAATGTTATTTTAGATGTGCAACAATAATCTGAAAATTAGGAAACTTCTGATTTTTGCATGTTTAAGTATACTATGTTTTCATTGTCTTTGATTCTTCACTCTATTTGAGTTTTTTTTGTGTTACAACAACTTATTTAGTATTGGTTTAGATTCCTTTTCCTATTTTATTTTAAATACTTGTCTTGAAAGGTTTTATCCCTAGATTTCTATAGGCTCTATTTTTTGCCTAACTTTCCCCTCTTATAAAGGTTATTTTGAAATCCTAATCATCTTAATTAGAATCATCATCTTTCCATCCACTCTAAGTATATATAGGTTTACCCATAGCCAGTTCACTCATAGTAAATAATAAATGTCTCTCATTTTTATTCCATCAACATGTTGTTATAAAGCTATATACCTTGCAACTCGTGCCTTGGAGCGAGTCTGCTCACTAATCCTAAAAAATTAAAGGAAACTTCGTAAGATTTTTTGGGTGTGTATAAAACACACATCAATATATGTTGTCAATTTTCACTATAATAAGGGACCCATCCTCTACCACTATGTTAATAAGTAATATAATTGAAGATTCACTGGATGCACTCAGATGACTAACAATGTCAACCTTAGATAATAGCATACTGTAACCATATTTGGAGATCCATAGAAAGGTTAGGTCTGATATAAGTGTTTCTAGAAAACCTAGGGCTGAATCATCATCTATGGGAAGACAACCTCATCTTCGAATAATCTGATGGCCCATCTCTAGAATCCACCTCTTAATCCTTCACCTCTATCCAATCCCCCACCTTAGTCAATGGATTAATTGATTAGATCGGATATCAATGTCACAAGAGTGGTGCATGAATTTCCTAGAAACCTAGATAAATATCTCCCTTTTTTTCTCCCTTAGGAAGAATAATTTGGAAGAACATGTATAGGCTTTCAAATATGCATTAGGGATCCTAAATGTAACTTATGAGGATGTGTCTTGAAAAATATTTCCTTTCACTTAAAAATAAATGGCTCATGAATAGTTTCTAAATATTTGGTAAGGTTCAATTATAACTTAGATTAAATTTCGAGATGACTTATTATCCCAATTTGTCCAAGTTATCAATGTGAGTATTATATATAAACACTTTTCCATCATGAGATGAGATCCCAACGAGCCAATCTGAGCACTCAATGCTTAGTTTCAAAATATGTATAGTAGATTGGAGTATACATATTAGCCTAATGATCCATTGGTCCTTGAAATATATAAAAAAAACCCCAGATTACATGAATATTTTATCTATATATAGGGATGATGACATTGATACTTTACCCTTAGATTACATATAGGAAATAAATGTGGGAAAATAGTTGTACCCTTAGTTACAATCATTACTTCCACTCATCTTGGACATCTCTACCTAGATTTCAGCCTAATCCCAAATGTAATTGATAATTTTTTGGCATATAACTAGACGCTAATGCACAATGAATTGACATTAACCCATATTGTCCAAAATCAACATCCCAATTTATTTAATAATTCTACTTCTAACCATCAAAGCTAGTGTCAACATTTTGTATTAGTTAATGGCACTTTCATATAGGATAATACTCCTAACTCAAGTAAGGTACAAATGGAATACATCTAGAGGATGGTATAAAAACATAGTAATGATTTCCTCAACATGAAAAAAAAAATGGTAATACAAGTGGATAAATCTATAATCAAAATAATTAGGGTTATGGGTTTTATAGATACAATATGCCTTTTAAAAGTTTTGGATCTAATCAATAACAATAGCTTACATCTAATAGGGTGTAAGAGATAAACATCATGGATGAAAATATTTGAAATTGGTATCAAGTCCATAAAACCATGCAACATAGGGAACTAGATTGTATCAAGTTCTGCACTAATTTTTAAATCTTCCAATAAGAAGCAAAGAAGAAGGAAAATTACATCAATCAACAAGAAATAAATTCATCAAATTCTTAGAGAAACCCTAATCTAACTATGATCTTTGAAACTTATGGCATCCCCTTCCTAGGAGAAGATGATAATGATCCTGAGGATAACACCAATGAGGTTAATATTTTCTAGTACTATCCATAGGTTTGGTATAACTATAACTTGATAATAAATCATCCTATGACATCTTCAACACTTTCCAATGATAGTGATACTGATCCTCCTGCTCTAAATGCTAACAATAATTTTCCACCACCATAGAGAGATAATCCACCTCCACCTAGGAGGGATATTCAACCTCCTCCTATGGAAAAAATCGATAAAAAATATTTGAACATTAGGGAAAGGGAATATATAATATTTTTTAAGAAATGAAAAAGATTAAATCCAATTTCAAATTCATGGGCTAGCTTAGATCACTAAATAGAGGGAGTTACTAGTCAAGGCCTTGATAAGGAGGGCTTCTGACAAGCCCAAGACTACCCATGTAAGTTCGTAATGATATACAAAGATAAATATGAATTACCATCATTACTATTAATAGATTTAAACTTTGATAAAAAATTACACAACTACTTGGTTGACTTTTGGGCATCATCCAATGTGATGCTTACACTTATTTAACAAAATTTGGGTTTGACTCCTGACAAGTCAAAAAGAGTGGTACTATAGTTGAAAAAATCCTCAATTTCATGTGTAAAAGAATTGAAAAATGTGTACATATAGTTGGTATTATATCCATGTGTGCAATATACTATTGGCATCCTATTCATCAATATTATAGAGGAATACAATTTATGACTATGTTGAGATTGGTCAAAAATGTTGAACAAGTACATGGTAAAAGATTTCTCCCACATGTGGTTACCCTAGAAATGGGTACCAAATCAAATTTGGGTCAATTGAGAGCACAAAATGTAGTACTTGATTAATAAACAGAACACCAAGAATGAGTAAGTTGACTTTATATCGACACACATAGGCATTTATACTTTTATCACCAAATAACAATTGCATGAACAAGAATTTGAAAGTCCTTCTTGATTATGGAATTTTCACTTTAATAGGGTATGTTCCAAACAAGGTTATGGCATAGGTGTGGACGTGATAGAATTGTAAAGCAAATAATATGTAGATTATTATAGGTTGTAGTTCCCCTACACCAACAATAGGGCTGAGTATAAAGGCCTATTCTTAGGTCTACAATTAACATCAAATAAAAATACCAAATAATTACTAGTGTTTGGTGACTATTAATTGGTTATAAACTAGATAAAAAATAAGTACCATTACAATCCTACATACCTATAAAAGTATAATCACCGAGCTTGGGATTTTATTGAATCCTTGGAAATATTCAGCATCAATTCTATCCCAAGAGAAAAGAATGAGATAGTGGACTCATTAGCAGCCTCCACTACTAATATAGCATTACTTTAGGAACAAAAAATGTAAAAAAAATAGTGGAACCCATGCCCTTCTGTTTCTGATAATTTTTATAATTTAAATGTGTTTGATAATGATCAACAAATCCTATAGTTCTTGAAAATTTTAAGATCTTTTGAGGCCCATATAATAGATGAAGGGAATATCTAGCCTATGCAAACTAAATATATCAGTGAATAGGTCATTCAATAACTAAAATAAAAATAAATCCCTTGGGCTTGGTTTCCTTGGAATGATCTTTTATTGTTGACCCTTAGGCTCAGAAGAATAAACAAATGAAACCAACTGAGTCTAAATTCACCAAATAAAATTTGGGTAATAACTAGACTCCACAACTAGTGAATATAGGTCTAAGTTGTATTGAAGATAAAAATCATAAGATGAGTAGGTTGCTTATAAATTGCAAGGATGTTATTTCTTGGACATATGATGACTTAAAAATATTTGATCTAAGGGTCATTACCCACACCATGCCTTTAAGACCAAAATACAAGCCATTTAGGCCAAGATAAAGACTGGTAAACCCAATTCTTGAACCTTTCATATATATTGAAGTACAAAAGATCCTAGATGACAAAATTATTTTTTGAATTAGGAACTCGACCTAATTATCTAACTTAGTAGTAATCAGGAAAAAGAATAGATAAATCAATTTGTTTGTTGATTTTAGAAACATAAACAGAGCCTAAAAAAATTATAATTATCTTCTACTTTCTTTGGATGAGGAGATATAGATGGTGAGTGGCTCATAGATGATGTCCTTCTTGGATGGATCCTTAGGCTATAACTAGGTATTAGTTAAAGCATAAGACAATATGAAGACTACTTTCTCCACTAAATGGGGAACATTTGCATACAAAAGGATGCCATTCAACCTAATAAATATAAGAGATGATTTCTCCTTTCAAGGACTGATGAGAAAGTGCACCATCATCTACACAAATGATCTTACAATATTTTCTAAATATAGAGATGACCTTGCAGGACATCCACAAAAGTCCTAGATAGGTGTAGAAGGTATGGAGTTTATTTAAACCCCAAAAAATGCATTTTTGGAGTTATTGAATGAAAATTATTGGGTCATATTATAAAAAAAGAAGGGATCTTCATCGACCCAGACCACATCTAGGCCATCTATAAGCTAACTTTGCCTAATATCAAGAAAGAGCTGAAGTTTTTCTTTGGAAAAATCAACTGGGTGAGAAAGTTCATTTCTAGTTTTGTAGAAATTGCCAAATCATTAAATGACATGCTAAAATATGATGCCAAGATTGAGTGGACAATAGTGTCTACGAAATATTTCCACAACATCAAAATAGTAAATTATCAATCATGAGTCCTAATAAACCCAAATTTTAGTAAATATTTATATCTCTATCTATTCACTTTAGAACATATCACTACTATAAAATTAATGCAAAAGGTGTAATATAATTAGCATCCAATTGCCTTCATGGGTACTAACTTGAAGGATGTGAAACTAAAGTATTTCATAATTAATAACCATATATTGCCTTAATCAAGGATGTCAAAAATTTAGATATTATATTATGTGAAATAAGATGTATGCTAGTGTCCTCAACCTAGCCATCAAAATCATGCTTAGACAAAATCAATTGAGAAAGAGAAGAGGGAAGTTAATGGCCAAAATTTAGTAGTTTAACTTTGAAATTAGACTAGCTAAAATGGTAAGAGGCTAGGGCCTCATCTAGATGATGACCCAAACTGATCACTACATCCAAATTTAATAAATCATTGAGGCATAAGTAATATGTGGGAAATGGTACTCACATATCATCCATTACATACTTATAGGGACATGCCATCCATAGTTGAACATGGAGAAAAATGAGCCCTTAGGCTCAAATCAACTCGTTTCATGATCAAGAAAGGGGTCATTTATAGAAATAGCTATGAAGGAATCTACTTAAGGTGTATTTCAAAAGAAGAAGCTAAGGACATCCTAGATAAATTGCATTATAATATTGGAAGTGAGTATGCCTTTGTAAATACTATAGCTCATAAAATTCTAAGGATAGGTTATTACTGGCCTACAATTTTCATGAACACCCATAACCACATTAGAATTTGCGATGAGTTTTAGGTTTTAGTGAAGAGAGAGGTTAATGTTTATATTATTGAAATTATTCATTAAATTAATCCTTTTCACCCTATGGGGTTTGGACTTTATTGGGATAATGAATCCAAAATCTTCAATAGAACATAAATTCATCCTTATGGCTATTGATTATTTTACTAGGTAGATAGAGACTATTGATACTAAGCATTCACGAGCCCTAGATATCATTAATTTCTTGGTGGAAACATAGTCACTTGATTTGACACATCCATTTCATTGATCTATGATAATGGTCCATATTTTTAATCTACTGAATTCATATAATTGGCCTACCACAATCAGATCACCCTTAAATTATCTTTAAACCAATATCCACAAGGAATTGTAGTGGTTGAGTCAAAAATAAGAACATGATGAATTTCATAAAGAAGTAATCATAAGATAAACTAAGATAATGGAATCTCTAATTGAAATATGCACTATGGGTAGATAGAAGTAGGCATAAGCAATATTTTGAGGCTTCACATTTTCTACCAATATACAAATAATAACGAGTCTTCCCCATCATTATCAAGCTACCAATTTACCAATTCATGCAATATTTTATGAGCAAATATAAGTGAATAAATGATATAATACTTGAGATAGTCCAATTAGGAGACATAATAACTAAGGAACTATGCAACTTGAACAAACATTAAGATATTATCAAACACTAGTTTGACAAGAAATCTAAAATTAGAGATTTCATATTTTCAGACCTAGTTTTCCTTTGACATAAAGTACATGAGAAGAAAGGGAAACATGACGAGTTCACTTAATTGTGGATTTGACCATATCAAGTGTCTAATTTTTTTGAGAATAATTCATTTTAGTTGAAACACCTCCAAGGTAAGTGTTAGGAACCCGTGCCTTACCCTTCTCTTTGCGGTATTAGTCTAATAATTACTATGGATGCATATGCTTTGTAAGTCGTCCCTTAGAGCATATTTGAATTGTCCCACATACAAGGGAAGTAGTAGTTTTTAGAATAGAGTTAGTAGATAAGTAAGTGTTGAGGACCAATGAAGGCATCCATGAATTCATTGTATTGAGCTTGCTCAAAGGAGGTTGCCCCCTCAAAGTTGCCTGTGATCAATATAAGTTTTCTGTGTTTTTATTATTGGTAAGAGTTATTTTATTTTTGCTTATTTTGATTAAATCTATTGTAGGAAGTAATCTGTTGTAGGATGTTCATCACATTTGGTATCAGAGCGCTTTCTTGGCTTTGTGAGTAGATTTGGATCAAATTTTTTTTTCGAAGCAAGGTTTTCTAGGAGCTGTGCCATTTTTGGCAAGAATTTTTTTTCATTGCAAGTTCTATAATTTTAGATTGGTAAATACCTATCCACTTAATTATGGGAAGTGCTTGGGCATAAGACCTACTCCTCATTGTGAGGAGTACCGTAGGAACCTTGAAGTAGCTGGCCCATTGAGAGGACCTGCTAGTAAAAAGAGCAACGGCCCCATCTTGATTGACTAGTGCCCACCTGTGAGGTAAACCAAAAGCTGTCATTAAGGGGTAAACCCACAACCAAAAATTTTTGGAGAGAAGTAATCGATCAAATAGCTTTGGTGGCTAGAGAGAATTTAAAAATCTTTTAGGTAGCCAAACAAACCTGGGGTCCATATCCAACTTATCAGGTTCAGAGAGCAAAAAAATAACATATCCACAGTTGAGGATATTTCCAACCACACAGTTGTAGACAATCTATTTTTGAAGCAACAGTTAAAAAAAATAGGAAAAAAAAATTAGGGCACTACTATCCCCAGCTATTAACAACTGGTTATGGTCACCACTATTAACAACTAGTTATGGTCACCACTCATGCAGGCACAAAAATCATGGAGGGAGAAATTTCCACATTAAAATCTTAGGATATAGAGTTAACTGATATGATGTGTGGCTTGAATCAACAGAATAGCATGTTGCTCAATAGAGTGCAGAAGGAGGAGTCTTCTTCAAAGCATCGCTCTTTTGCTTCCAAATTCTCCCATGGACCTAAGCTAGACTTTCCACAGTTTAGTGGTACAGATCTTACAGGATGGATATATTGAGCTAAACAATTATTCAACCTCCATAATACTTATTCTGCAAACAAAGTCTCAATTGCTTCTTTTCATCTGGAACAAGAAACACTTTAGTGGTACCGTTGGTATCTCAAGACAAATGATGAACCCGATTGGTCAAATTTTACATCCTTAATTTTGGGCAGGTTTGGTCCCTCAGCGTTTGAAGATTTCATAGAAGCTCTCACCAAACTCCATCAAATAGGTACTATTCATGAATATCAGATTGAATTTGAAAAACTCGCTAATCACACTGAAGGGTTGGCAGATGACTTCTTCAAAATTTACTTTGTTAGTGGCCTCAGACAGCTAATCTGCTCAGAGGTAAAAATGTTTTGACCTGAAAATATGATGGATGTTTTAGGTCTGGCTAAGTTAGCAGAAGATAAAATCTCCACATATTGTCAACCTCCCACCTTTTTACCAACAAAGAACACAGTGAATCAATGAACAACCATAACCACACCAATCAAGCGCCTGACTGAGGTAGAGATGTGGGCTTGCAAAGAGAAAGGATTATATTACAACTGTGATGATAAATGGGTTAAGGGTCATAGGTGCATCCAACAAAACTTTACTTGCTAGATGTGGAGTCACCACCAGAGTAGGACAACGAACCTGATATTCCAAAATTTCAAGATGCTCAAGAACAACCCAACACTAAAGAGGACCCAGTAGTTCAAGAGACTCAACTTGAGATCTCAGTGCATGCACTAATAGGTTTCACCACTCCCCAAACCATGAAGATAAAAGGGTGCTTCAAAAATATCCCTCTCATAATCCTCATTGACTCGGACATTACTCACAATTTCATCAATCCTCATATTGCTAAGGTAGTAGACTGCTTTATATACCCTTGTTCTAGCTTTGAAGTCATGATTGCTAATGGGGGCACATTGCCATGTAAAGGGAAGTGTCAAAATGTGCATATTGCAATTGGAAATTATAATTGTCACTCTGATATGTTTGCCCTACCTTTAGGAGGGTGTGATGTGGTTTTAGGGGCATAATGGCTTCGTACATTAGGACCTATTTTATGGGACTTCTTTGAGCTTTAGATGTAGTTCATAGATAATGGTCAGAAACACACCTTAAAAGGGTTATTACTAAGATCTGCTAGCATCATCAATTCTCATCGCATGGAAAAACTTTTGAAAAAAGGCTCACATGGGGTCATTGCACAGCCGCATTCCATTCAACTGTAGCCCCCCGCAGCTACCAACCACCCTAAAAATTTACAAGCCATACTCGACAAGCATGCAACCATTTTTTTAGAACCAGTAGGTTTTCCCCCTTCACGCCCTGAAGATCACCACATTCCTCTCCTTTCAGGAAGCATCCCACCCAACATTCGGCCATACCATTACCCCCATTAGCAAAAGACTGAAATTGAGAATTTAGTCCAAGAACTCCTCAAGTCTGGAGTTATTCACCCCAACACCAGCCCATATTCTTCCCCAGTGCTTTTTGTCCACAAAAAAGATGGGTTGTGGCACCTTTGCATTGAATTTCGAGCCCTTAATCACCTCACTATCAAGGATAAATTCCCAATTCCTGTCATCGATGAGCTCCATGGGGCCAAATTCTTCTCCAAGTTGGATCTGTGTTCTGGCTATCATAAAATTTGAGTGCATCCTGATGACATTCCCAAGATAGCCTTCCATACACATGAAGGTAACTATGAGTTTCTTGTCATGCCATTTGGCCTTACAAATGCTTCTTCCACTTTTCAAGCACTCATGAATAAAATCTTTCGACCTTTTCTCTGTCAATTTATTTTAGTTTTATTTGATGACATTTTGATCTACACCTGCACATGGGCCAATCATCTACAACATATTGATAGGGCATTACAACTATTAGCAAACAATCAATTATGTGCTAAGCAATCCAAGTGTTCATTCGATCAAGAGAAAATTGACTATTTGGGGCACATTGTTTCGGTCAATGGGGTTCGCACGGACCCAAAAAAATTTAGTGCTATGTAGAATTGGCCTCAACCAACCACCCTCAAGATCCTTCGTGGTTTCTTAGGCCTGACAAGATACTATCACAAGTTCATCAAAGATTATGGAAAGATTGCGGCTCCGTTGACTTCCTTATTGAAGAAGGATGCTTTCACCTGGGGTGCAACCACTGATCAGGCATTTGTCCAACTCAAACAGGCTATGTGTAGCATACCAATTTTGGCACTGCCAGACTTCACCAAAACTTTCACCATTGAAAGTGATGCCAGTGGCATCGGCTTGGGTTATATTCTTCTCCAAGAGGGCTGACCAATTACCTTCACTAACAAAGCCCTTTTTGGCCGTAATTTAGCCTTGTCTACATATGAAAAGGAAATGATGGCAATTTTACATGCAGTAAAAAAATGGAGACCCTACTTACTGGGAAACCATTTTTGCATCAAAACTGATCATCAGAGTTTGAAATATTTCTTAGAACAGCGGGTCTCATCCCCAGCTTAGTAGAAGTGGGTCAGCAAACTCATGGGTTACGATTATGAGATCACCTATAAGAAGGGAAAATACAATGTTGTGGCTGATGCTCTCTCAAGAACCTTTGAGGACTAGCCTTCCCTCTATACCATCTCCATGCCCATTTTGAAATGGTTGGAATTTGTCCAACAAGGGTATGTAAATGATCCCTCCTTATGCCACCTCATTCATCAATTGGCCACTAACCCCTCTGTAGTACCACATTATTCATGGGATGGTGCTTCTCTATGATACAAGGGTCATCTGGTGCTTTCCTAATGTCCAGACCAGCATCAGGCTGTCTTCTATGAAATCCATGCTTCCCCCTCTACAGGGCCCTCAAGATTTCTCAAAACTTATGAGCGGGCACGTCGACACTTCTTTTGGAAAGGCATGAAAGCTAAAATTAAACAGATGGTGGCTGAATGTGATACCTACCAATGAAACAAAGGTGAAATCACATTGACTCCCAGTTTGCTCAAGCCTTTTCCCATTATTACTAGGATATGGATAGATATTTCCATGGATTTCATTGAGGGCCTCCCTAAATCTAGGGGAAAGACAGTGATCCTAGTTGTAGTTGATCGCCTTTCCAAATATAGTCATTTTTGTGCACTCAACCACCCATACACAGCCTCCATAATTGCACAAGTTTTCTTGGATCAGATCTTCAGTCTTCATGGAATTCCTTCTTCAATTGTCTTAAATCATGATGCCACTTTCACCAGCCATTTTTGGACAGAACTATTTCATTGCATAGGCACATAGTTGAGAGTGAGCTCTGGGTACCACCCACAAACATATGGCCAGATAGAAATAGTCAACAAATGATTGGAAACCTTCCTTCATTACTTTTCTTCAGAATAACAACATCAATGGGCCAAGTGGCTTCCCTTAGTTGAATGGTGGTACAATACCTCATAGCACACTTCCACCAAAATGACTCCCTATGAAGCAGTTTATGGTCAAGGACTACCACCACTTCTTCCATATAATCCTGGTAGCTCACTAGTTCACGCAGTTGACACTACTTTCTAAAATTGGGATCAGATTCTCTGCACCTTGTGGGACAATCTCCACATGGCATAGAATTGAATGAAGCAGCAGGTTGATCAACACTGCTCAGAGCATACTTTTCAACCTGGTGATATGGTCTTTCTTCATCTGTAGACATACAAGCAATTATCACTAAAACTAAAAGGGCACCAAAAGCTTGAAACAAAGTTTTATGGTCCATATAAGGTTCTCTAACAGATTGGGTCAGTTGCTTACAAGTTAGAGCTTCCACCTTCCTCCCAAGTTCATCCTGTCTTTCATGTCTCCTATTTGAAACAAGTTCTTGGATTCAACATGTTAAGTTGTGGAGCTAAAAGCTTCACTGATGCAAATGGTGGAGGTTTTTGAGTGTTAAAGTAATCGACATCAGTCAAATCAGCTGATGTCAGTCATATTTAGTGTACACAGTAATCAACATCAGTTATGGTCAGCCAGCATCGGTCAGACAAGAACCTACGTCAGTCACCTGTGTGTTTCCAGAACTGGTCTAATTTTAGATGGATAGTTACTTTGCATGTAAAGACTAATTTTAGTCCTGAGTCTACATTTCTAATTATTGTTTGTATGGGATCTATTTAAGAGACCCATGGGGATGTATTGTATGTAAGACTAAGAAGGATTAGATCCTCATGTGTAAGATCAGTTGATCTACAGGGTGTGCAAGATCAGGGAATATCTACATGGTAAGCAAGATCAATTAGATCTGCAAGTGTGCAAGATCAGGAAGGTCTACTTGTTAATCAAGGTCAATTAGATCAACAAGTGTGCAAGATCAAGGAGATCTACTAGTGGAGGGAACAACTCT
Source organism: Torreya grandis (assembly GCA_037957365.1). Taxonomy (NCBI): domain Eukaryota; kingdom Viridiplantae; phylum Streptophyta; class Pinopsida; order Cupressales; family Taxaceae; genus Torreya; species Torreya grandis. The sequence continues at coordinate 1,578,713 of JARHVA010004066.1, forward strand.
GTGTTTGAGTTGGTTGTAATTGATTGAGAGAGAGAACTCTTGAGGGAGAATTACTGTATGCCCAAGAGGTGTGGGAAGAGTGTGATTTCTTTATTGTATTTCCTTTTGAAAGAGTGTTAATATAGATTGTTTTGTTTCTCATATCTCATATTCTTTGCTATTTTTGAATTTTAGTTACTTATTACTTCTAGTTTAATTCCGTGTTTAGTTGCTTATAAAAAAGTAATCAATTGTACTCCAAGTTCATAACAGTTGGTATCAGAGCCAGGTTCACTAACAAGTGGTATCAGAGCTTGGTTCACTAACACCTTGGTTTCAGAGTGTGTTAAGTGTTTGTTGATTATAGGTCACTCACAGGGGTTTCTGTTTGAGTGGGAGTATAGCTATGGCAGAAGAAAGTATGCTAAGAATGGAAAAATTCAATGGCAAGAATTATCAATTATGTAAGATGTAGATAGAGGATTATCTGTATCAGAAAGATCTGTACTTACCATTGGGTGGGGTTTCATGTAATCCCACATGTATGCAAGATGAAGAATGGAAGGTTCATGATAGAAAGGCTCTAGGAGCTATAAGGCTAACCTTGGTAGCTTCTGTGGTTTCCAACTTATCTCAGGCAAGGACATCGGTAGAGTTAATGGAATCTTTGGCAAATTTATATGAAAAACCCTCAGCTTTGAATAAGGTATTTCTTATGAAGTAATTATTTAATTTGCAAATACTGGAAGGTGGATCGGTATATAGTCATCTTAGTGATTTCCATGGTTTGATAAACCAGTTAAATTCAGTCAAAATAATTTTTGTTGATGAAATTAAGGCTCTCTTAATCTTATGCTCTTTACTAGAAAGCTGGCATAGCTTGGTAATGGTAGTAAGTAATACTGCGTCTACTTCAAATATCTTGAAAGTTGATGATGTTGTTAGTGTAGTCTTGAATGAAGAAATTTGTAGGAAAAGCACAGGTGAGACATCAGGTAATGCTTTAAGTGTTGAAAGCAGGGGATGGCAAAGAGAGAAGGGCAAGCAAGGGAAATCAAGGTCAAAGATAGGTAGTGGATCCAAATCCAGGTATGGCAATATAATCTACTAGAATTGTGGAAAGAAAGGACATGCAAAGAAAGATTGTTGGTTGAAAGAAGATCAGCATAAAGAAGCAGATGTTGCAGGTATTGTTGCACAGGATGCTCTTATAGTTTCTTTGGATAGTCAGGTAGAATCATGGGTTTTAGATTCTTGTGCTTCTTTCCATGCAACCCCAAATAGAGAATTTTTTCGTGATTATGTCAATGGAGACTTTGGAAAAGTTTATTTAGGGCATGGTAAGCCTTGTCAAATTATTGGCAAAAGGAAAGTGTAGCTAAAATTGTAGACTGACAACATATGGGTGTTGAAGGATGTCATGCATGTTCCCATCCTGAAGAGGAGTCTAATTTCTATAGGAAAGTTGGGTGATGAGGGTTGCACAATAACTCTCACAGCAGAATCTTGGAAATTTTCCAAGGGTGCACTTGTATTAGCTAGAGGTAAGAAAGTAGGTACACTTTATCTATCTACTTGTATTACTGATTCTTCTTCTATTTTATCTACTTCAGATGTAGATGCAAAGATGTGGCTTTGTAGGCTTGGTCACATGAGTGAGAAGGGAATGGATGTTCTTAAGTCAAATGGTAAGCTTTCAGATTTGATAGACTGAGATTTCTGTGAGCATTGTATGTTTGGGAAACAGGTGAAAGTGAGGTTTCTCACAACTGGATCAACAAAGAAGAAGCACAAGTTGGAGCTTGTTCATGCAGACGTGTGGGGATCAGCTCAAGTAGCTTCTATTAGAGGATCACAGTATTATGTTTTTGATGCTACAAAAAAGGATTGGGTTTATAGCATAAAGAGGAAATATGATGTTTTTGACATATTTAAGAACTGGAAAGCCTTGGTTTTCAAGGAGAAGATGATGTACAGAGATCAGCTCAAGAGGATAAATAATTCTGAGTAGGGCAATGTTGATTTGGACAAGGTTATGATCTAAAATGAGCTCGCAGGTAAAAGTCATCACTGATAGGAAAACATAGTTACTAACATCGGTCAGGTGAGAACCAATGTCAATCAGGCAAGAACTGACGTCGATCAGGTGAAGACCGAAGTTAGTGATGTCGGGTAGGTGAAAACCAATGTTGGTCAGCTAAGAACTGATGTTGGTCAGGTTGATCGCATGGAACCGATGTCGATCAGATGCATACTGATAGATGACTGAGATTGGTCACTGTTATAATGAAATTTGGGTAGACAACAAGCTATCAAGGAGTCTCAAATGCCCATGAGGAGGTCTGAAAGGGTAATTAAGCCTCAAATTTTTTATTCCCCTTCTTTATACTACTTGTTGCTCACTGATGGTGGAAAACCAAAAAGTTTTGAAGAGGTAATGCAGGTAGAATCCAGGAAACAGTGGGAGCATGGCATGAATGAGGAAATTGATTCCTTGGAAGAGAACCAAATAGGAGATTTGGTAGAGTTGCCAGCTAGAAAGAAAGCACTAAAAGATGAATGGATTTACAGGTTAAAGAAAGGAGAGAATGGAAAAGTGAGATAGAAGGCCAGGTTATATGGTCTTGAGCAAGCTCCAGGATAGTGGTATAGGTTTGACAAGTTTATGACAAAGCATGGCTTTAGTCAATGTCAATGTGGTCACTGTGTTTATTTTACCAGGTTGGATAATGGTCGCTACATTATCTTATTATTGTATGTGTGTATATGCTTGTTGTAGGGTCACACATGTAGGGACATGTGCCAGGAAGGATTCAGGAGTAGAAATCCTTGGTATGATTATTAAGAGAGACAAGAAAAATCACAGGCTGATTTTGTCTCAAGAGGATTATGTGAATAAGCTGTTGGAGAGGTTCTATTTGTAGGATGCAAAAATGGTAAGCACACCTATGGTTGGATATTTCAAGTTGAGCTATGAACAGTTTCCTAAATCACATGATGAGGTTGAGTACATGGTATGTACTAGAGCTGATATTGCCTAAGCAGTGGGAGTTGTCAGCAAGTTTATGGCCAATCCAAGAAAGAAGCACTAGAAAGCAGTTTAGTGGATTCTCAAGTATCTGAGAGGGACCAACAGCAGGTATTTATTCTATGAAGGGTCAAGAACTTCTCTACATGGGTATGTAGATTCATAAATGGCAGGTGACTTGGATGACAAGAGAAGTGCCACAGGATATGTGTTCACTGTTGGTGGAACGGTGGTTAACTAGATTTTAGAGATGCAGAAGGTTGTTGTAGTCACAGTTACTAGCAAGGATATGAACCCTGCAGGTATGTTAACAAAGGCGAGAACAAAGGAGAAGTTGAATCTTCATTCAAATTTTGTTGGTCTTCAAGACTAAACTTGAAGATGTGGAATACAAGCTAGAAACAAATTAGAGGATGTAAAGGTATAGGTACAGATGCAACTATTTATCTCTAAGTGGGAGATTGTTAAGTTGTGGAGCTAAAAGATTCACTGATACAAATGGTGGAGGTTTTTGAGTGTTAAAGTAATTGATGTGGGTCAGATCAACTAACGTCGGTCATATTTAGTGTACACGGTAACCGACATCGATTATGGTCAGTTGGCATCGGTCAGACAGGAACTGACGTCGGTCACCTGTGTGTTTCCAAAACTGGTCTAATTTTAGACAGACATCAGTTTGCATGTAAAGACTAATTTTAGTCTTGAGTCTACATTTCTAATTATTTTTTGTATGGGATCTATTTAAGAGACCCATGGGGATGTATTATATGTAGGACTAAGAAGGATTAGATCCTCATGTGTAAGATCAGTTGATCTGTAGGGTGTGCAAGATCAAGGAAGATCTACATGGTAAGAAAGATTAGTTAGATCTATAGGTGTGCAGGATTAGGAAGGTCTGCTTGGTAAGCAAGGTCAATTAGATCTGCAAGTGTGCAAGATCAAGGAGATCTGTTGGTGGAGGGAACAACTCTGTGTTTGAGTTTGTTTTAATTGATTGAGAGAGAGAAATCTTGAGGGAGAATTACTGTACGCCCAAGAGGTGTGGGAAGAGTGTGATTTCTTCATTGTATTTCCTTCTGGAAGAGTGTTAATACAGATTGTATTGTTTCTTGTATCTCATATTCTTTGCTATTTCTGAATTCTAGTTACTTATTACTTTTGGTTTAATTCTATGTTTAGTTGCTTATAAAAAAGTAATCAATTGTACTCCCAGTTCCTAACACAACATCCAAGTGCAGACAGTTTTACCAACACTTGATAATGAAGGCTCCATCCTTCTCGAGCCAGAAGCAATCTTGGATAGGCGCACTCCCCAAGTTTGATCCCGCTCCATCACATAGGTCTTAATCCAATGGCATGGCATGCAACCAGAAGATGCAACATGGGAACCACTCTTCCAAATTCAACAACAATTCCCACATTTGAAGCTTTTAGGGCAAAGCTTTTTCTAAGAGGGAGGGGATGTTAGGAACCCATGCCTTACCCTTCTCTTTGCAGTATTAGTGTAATAATTACTATGGACGCATATGCTTTGTAAGTCATCCCTTAGAGCATATTTGAATTGTCCCACATACAAGGGATGTAGTAGTTGTTAGAATAGAGTTAGTATATAAGTAAGTGTTGAGGCCCAATGAAGGCATCCACGAATTCATTGTATTGAGCTTGCTCAAAGGAGGTTGCCCCCTCGAAGTGGCCTGCGATCAATATAAGCTTTCTATGTTTCTATTATTGGTAAGAGTTATTTTATTTTTGCGTATTTTGATTAAATCTATTGTAGGAGGTAATCTGATGTAGGAGGTTCATCACAGTAAGGACCTCACCTTTCCAAAAAATGTATAGTTTTTAAAGAATTAATTAATGGTTACCCCTACTGAAAATGCATCAGAGTGGACTATAAATGAATATTTAGAGTAGGGTTAGATTATATTTTCTATTTTATATATTATATTTCCTACTTTATTTATTATATTTCTTAGTGTTTATATTAAATTTCTTGCTTTATACACTTGCTTTCCTTTAGGGTAGTTTTATTGTTTTCAATAGCTTGGTTCTATGATTTCTTGTTTAGTTCTTTAAGTTGCACAACTATCTCATATAATTTTATGAATTAAATCCAAAAGGGTATGCCAAAATAAAGGGGATGACAACTAAAGGGAACGTAATTGTTGCTCATGTAAATCTATTCTAATAGTACAAGACTTTTTGGAGTTGAGGTATGTATTATGACTAAAATTTATTTTATTTATATTTAATGGGCATACCCATTTTTTGGTACTTTATGTAATATATTCATGCAAATCTTAAAAAATCTTCACATTTCCTAAGATGCATTACAAATTTTTATGTCAAAAACATGGGCAATAGATGACAAACATAGGACTGGATACACACTAACATGGACATATTGATCAATAAATTTTCTTATTTCATGCATCCAACCAAAGGTAGTTCCTAACCTTTCTCTATCCTTGTAAAAAAATTAAAAAATGGTAAAGGATATGTGATTCAAGTAAAATCTACTAAGGTTATGGATGTATTTTGTGCATTATATCAAATATTTGGGTGGAATTAGAGGTATTTCTATCAGGGTTATGGACACCTGGCTGGTAGTAGAGCAATACCCAATAATTATTTTTCATTACTTGCAAGGTCAAATGTAAAAATGGCACCTATAGTTTTTATTTGGGTCTTTGTCTAAATATTAATGATCAATAGATATTAATATCACTATATCACACACTAATCCAAGGAATGGGAAGGTTTTTATGTTGTATCAAGAAATAAGATTTTGTTCTAGAAGTTGGATTTCCTTTTTCAATCTTTGTTAAGATTGATGTTTTATCATATTATATTTTTTAAATTCTAGGTTCTTAAAATACTTATTAATATTTTCTCACATGATTCGCTATTTTTTGTACCCTAACACATATAACCCATTTTTAAAATTTTAAAATAGGGACTCATTATTATAAAACCTTTATTTGGGGATCTATGAGCCTAAAGATATATGACTAGGATATCATGCATTTGTCATCTAGGGCTATTTGTAGAAAATTTAGCATTGCCCAAGTTTAAATTGTAAAACTCCAATCTTAAACTAATATCTTATGTCATTTCAAACCTTGGGTTTTGTAGAATTTTACTTTAATATGATTTTCTGATTTGTGAGCTAATAGAACTAATCTTTCTATGTCCTAGTATTTATATCTTGAATCATAGGATTAACAACCAAGGACCATTAACATACTCTAATCATGCCCACATTAAATATTCTATGTGGTTTTGACACACATTGCTCTTGCATCATTTAAAGCTTTGAATGATTCAAAAATTTCTAAGTCTTTAGAGATTTGGAGAATTAGAAAATTTCTAAGTCTTTAGAGCTATGGACATTTAAAATATTTTTACGTTGTTATAAGTTTAAGTCTTATAAGCTTCTAAGCCTCTAGAGTTATGAAAAATCAATATTTAGTACATTTACAATGATCAATGCCCCAAAAAAGGTTAAGTAGATATTTTGTCTATAATATAATGGTTCCTAGCTTTCGAGTCTCCTTAGTTCTATAAAAATACCACATGACCTATTCACATTAAAATATAATCATGGGAATTTGATTTAATCACTATAAAATTTAATAGTTTTTCATTCGCATGTGCTATAGTTCTAAGCTTTTGAGCCTCCAAAGTTTTTAATGATCGACACTTGGTACATTTATGGTTTTCCACATCCACATGAAGGTTAAGTAGTTATTTGGTCTACAATCTAATGCTTCTGAGCTCCAGAGTCTTTATGATTATGAGATAATTCCACATGTCTTGATCATGGTTAACTATGACCATGGAAAATTATTCAACAACAAGAATATGATTCTAATGATCTAAGCTTCCCTACTTCAAGTGTTATGAGATCAGGCCACCTAGCTTTATCACATTAACCCATCACTACAGGACCTACCCAATATAATAAATAGATTTAAAGGGTCCAGTTAATGAGGACCTAATAACTGACACTATCAAGGAAAGGCATGGCCAAAATATAAATGGGAATGATCAACAACACAACAAAGAATGAAGTCCATGAATGGATAACAATTGTCTCAAAAGTAATGATTAGACACAAAGAACTAACGAATAATTACCATTTTTCAAGTAAGGGCACTTGTCAAAGATAACTAACACATTCAAATTGAAATGGTTAATAAAATAAAATGTTAATTTTTTCATTGAAGGTGCATGAATACATTAAATATTTTGGTCTATGAGGGATATATACAAAATTTACAATAACATGGATTCACTTTTTTATTACTTTTATGTTTAAACAACTGCATTCTTAGGGTTCCCAAATTTAAACCCCTAATTTTATTTATATAGTAAGTGCATTATGAACCAATCCAATGCATAAAATTAATTACATCAACCAAAGGAGAAAAATGGTCTCTTCTTCAAAACTAGGTAAACCCTCAAACCCTTATCCATAATCATTTGCAAGATTGACACAATATAAAGATAGAATATTTGAGAAGAGTGATCTAAACTTCAAATTTCAATATTACTCGATGCTCTAAGAAGATATAGAATCATTCCAATCATATTCTTCTAAAGATGAACTCTTTATGGTGGCTAATCAATACATAAATGATTTGTTGCCAATAAAAAACAAGGTCTCCACTAGGTGGTGACCAAACATGAGATGATAACATGTACTGACCTCTTAAATGTTTTATTTTTTGATGGAACCACTATTGGGAATATCACACATGTAAATAAATTCAAGTTTGTCTCTGCTTACATCTTGGGTAGGGAATTCAAAAGATATCTTAGGCTCCCCTTTCTCGAGACCACCTACAATCAAGTCTCAACCAATGTTTGTCTTCAGCATAATACCATAGATGGAAAATTAAATCAATGGGTATGAAAGGGTAAGAGGTTGAATCGAAAGGGGAAATTTTGCTCCAATTGCATCATTAAATTTAGACCTATATTTTTACTAGTAATGACAATATTAAATACAATATATGGTTTCCTAAGTATTACACATGCTTAGGTTAAATGGGTTTTATTATTGGATATAATATTCATAATTAACAAGTTTGTGGTACTGGAGGAGATCATAAGTGCAAGACTAAAGTCACAAATAGTCTACCTTGATTAGAGGCCTGAGGATGGAAAATTATACATGATGTCTTACTTGTTGGACATGGTAATGGAACTCTTTACAACCCTTATGGTCATGAATGGTAACCTTCAGATGAATTTTTATTTCATACTCATTCATAGGTACATGAAAGAAATCAAAAGGATAAAAATTGAGATATATCCTCATATATATTATGGAATGTAGGGTACTCCAATGACCAAACTCTTAGAAAACATAATATGAAGCCAAAGCAAAATTGGAGATTATTTTTTATATCTATATGTAACCCTCATTTGAGTAGAATTTACTAGGGTTTCTCCTTTACTAGTCCCACTTAATGTTTTGGATCATATTGTAGAAAAAGAAATACCCTATCAAGTGTTTAATAGTATTGATGAGGAATTAGGTTAGAGATATTTGGCCTGCTACTTCAAGACTCCTTGCAGGATTTGAACACATCAATATGTAACTAGGCCACATTTTATTCAAGCAGATAATGATAGAACATAGTAGAACTTACAACTTTTACCTTTTAGAGAATGTGACCCCAAGAAGAAAATAAGGGGCTATCTAAAAACTAACTTGGAAAAATAAGAAAGTGCATGTCTCTTATAATCATTAGGCATATGATCATGACCAAACTTTCTTAAGTGCCTCAAATGATTAGGAAGTGTTAATAAATATGAAAGATAAGTCAATGCCTATGGTACTTTCCCAAGCCCTACAATATAACCCAGAGACAATAGAAGAAGAGGCCCAAAATTCTTGGAGTCAGCAATGGCCTCCATCTCCACAACAAGGCTATCAGTGACGAGATCAACATCATTCCCCTTCAATAGAGTCTACAAAGGAGAAAACAAATCAATCTAGTAGTAAGAGGGAATCAAATCCTTATCTTTGGAGGTAGATATTGAGAGGACTTCCTAGTCCTCAATTCCATTTCACTTCAATAGATTCACATATACAAGTCTTGGGCACATCAACTACAAGGTACAGGTTAGTCGTTTCCTTAGCTGAATAAAGAAAGATAAATTTTATGATGACTCCTTTGTCTCCTATTATTAAAGTCACCAAATCAAGCCTTCTTAAATTCCTAAAAATGTCTTTTAATTCAATTTTAACTACTCCTGACTCTTCATAATCTCCTAAGTAACATTAACTAAACCCTATAGCTTCCACTCCTTCAAATTCATCACCTTCAGCTCTACTTCCTACCATAGTTATTCCCACAATCAGTTTACCATGTTATCAACCTTTCACTCCACCCATCTTCACCTATCAAATGAAGCACAAGGACTCCCTTGCTACCTCCCATGATTAAAAAACAAGAAGAGAAGTCATCACTTAGTTTCCCTATTATAGAAGAAGCTATTGAGGATGAGGAAGAGGATGAATAGACTACAATGGTTCTTGAATAAAATGAAGAACCAAAAAGGTAATATATTTGGTTGATTACCCTGCAAAGGAAGAAGACTAGAACATGGGCATGACACAACCAGATAATGAAGAAGCTGAGATGGAAAAAGCTAAAGCTTGATTCTAGGCAAGCATGAAGGAAGAGACACCTTAGCTAGCTTCACAAAAGAAAAAAGTCAAAAAATTTGTGTGGTAGTCTCTTCCATTATTTGTTTAGTTCCTAATGTTGATATTTCAACTGTAAGTGTACCTACAATAATGATTAGGGTTATATCATCTAGTTCTATTAGTACTAGTACTGATTCATAAATTCTTTGTTTGCCACAAATAATAAGGACTCCTACGGTTATCCATTTTGAGAATATGATTATAGTTTCTATTTTGAATAATTCCCCATATCCCATATAAACATTAACTCAAATAGGTCTTCCCATGCCCTAGCCATTGGTCATACCAAAATCAACAATGACTATGGAGATAACCTTGGGTTTAACTAAATTCTTGGAAGATGTAACACCTACGAAAGAAACCTCCCCATGGGAAGTGGCTGGCTAGAAATTTCCCCATATATCTATTCAAACAAGTTTCTCCCTACCAACCACTACAATTAAATCCTTTCTAATTACCTCTCCACCTTTTACATCTTCAAAAATGTCTCAAAAAAAGAAACAAGAGATATTATTATTTCTAATGGGTGAGAGAGATGCATAATGTCAAAGAAGAAAGATAAATTTTGGTCTTAATAGAGCTATCCATAGTTTCCACCTAGTTAGATAAGTAAAGTGTGTCTATTTAGAGAGTGAGGAACAAGAATATGTTTAATGTGATAACAAAAAGTGAGGTGGAAGTTAAAGAAAGAGAAAATTTATTCTCTTTAATCAAGAAGCCCAAAAGAAATCCTAATAACCCTAAAAAATATATTGAGTATTTCAACACTTTTATGGATTCCATTGGGGTGGAAATAAAGGAAATACACTAGAGTATTGGGGAGGCATCAAAAATATGGAAGTAGATGTAGATTACACAGGCTCCTTAGGAAGTGATTTTTAATTTGTAGATTATAGCTACAAAGGTATACAATATTTTGATCAATATTAGATTGCCCAGGGTAGGAAGTCAGGCACACAAAGCATATGTTATTACATTATGAAATGAGATGAAGGATAATGAAAGAATATTTTTTTTCATACTTCAGTACTTTTGGATTGGTGCTTTTGACTAACTAAATCTCATGACCAACATGGATGCTTCTTGGTGTTTAGACTATCTGATTGCCAAGATGGATGCATCCCTAAATTATCATAAACAATTGAAGAAGTTATTGGGGTTTATTATTTGTCGTGAAAGTGAAACACAACAAATTTTTGGAGATGTGAGATTAACTAGGGTAGTCAGCCAAGTAAAGAATTTGGTCAACATATCTAATTTTAATAACCTTCACCACTTGGCTATTGAAAACTTTAGGCAGGAAGTGGAAGGAATTGTGTATAAAACCAATGAAGTACTAAAGTTAGTTAATTTTGCAAAAGATAGAGTAACGAGAGCAAAAGCTTTAGTATCCAAATTCAAGATCTTAGAGGTAGAGCAAGAAATATTAATGGCTAAGGTAGTCATTATTTTCAAGCCTTAATTACTAAAATTTAAAACTATAAATAATTTTTTTGATGTAGCTTATGTAATGGATGAAGAGATATGGCCAAAGGAGTAGATTTTAGGTTGGTCCCATGTACACAACTAACTATCAGTATTTCCAGCTTCACAAAACTCTTAGTCTTTACCTCAATTGTAAATGTAGTGTCTCCATTGGCACTTCTAGTTAACAACACTACATCAACACTTTAATTTTATAATGATTATGTATCTGCATGGTTATCACCAAGGTGGGACTTTAGTTACCAATCTATTCATTGTAGATGGATATTGTATTGGTAGTTGTGAAGTCTATTCTGAGTATTATTATTGTACATGCATCTTTGCATGATTTTGAATGAAAGATTCTATTTTTAAAGTTATAATTTTAGGTGAAGTTCAAAAATATGAGGCCTTCCCCACCCCAAGCATATAGATACATGTCACCTCCCTATCTCAAAAAGAGAAGAATTTTGGCAATTTAGATTACTTGAAAATTCAAAGAAGTTTTGCTTGACTTGATCTCTATGTAGAAATCTCTATTCCTCTCTAATCATGTGGATTATTTGAGACATTTCTTCATGATGATATTTTAGTGATTTTGTGTATGAGGTATATAATTTAAAATACACTCTTTTATTTTTAGCTATAGTTGAATTTGATATCTTTTGCATGCTTATTATAATCCTCTTGTAGATGAGCAACAATAATCTAGAAATTAGGTATCCTTTGATTTTTGTATGTTTAAGTATACTGTGTTTTGGTTCTCTTTGACTCTTCACCAAATATGATTGTTTGTGTGCCATAATATCTTGTAACAAGTATTGGTTTATATTCCTTGTCCATTTTGAGTTTAAATACTAGTCTTGAAATAATTTATCCCTAGGTTTTCATATGCTCATTTTTATGCCTTACTTTTACCCCTATTGAAGTTTCTTTGAAAATCATGGCCTACCTCAGTTTGAATCATCATCTTTCCACCCATTCTAAGTAGATCCAGGTTCACCCATAATTAGTTCACACATGGTAAGCAATCTATGTTGCTTAATGCTATTCCACTAATAAGTTTTTATAAAATCAAATACCCTATAATGTATGCCTTGGAGCAAGTCATTTACCAATCTTAAAACATTAGAGGCAAGCTCATAGTAACTTTTAGGGTGTGTATGGAGCACACATCAATAGGGGGTTCTGGAAGTTCACTGCTAACCAGACAAAGAGCATTCCTCCAATGGTCTAAGAGAATTTGTGGATGGTGAAGCTCAACCTAAAATTTATCTATTTGATTATGAATCTGAAGGGTAACATTAGATATCAAGACAACTTTGTTAGTTATAGAAAAGTTTTGTACCATATTTTCATGATTAAAATATGCTTTATTTCTAATTTTCCAAATTTGAGAAAGAATGTTAGTACAAAAAATCTACTAGAATATGTTGTATCTTGCAAGAGATAAGGTGGAGTCCCTCAATAGAGCCATCTTTCAAGTGAACATTTCAAGTTTGGAGGGCTTGAAGAGGGTATGATTCCATCTCAAAGAAAATTGAACATAAGGGTGAAACTAACAGCAGTATTTACAAGATTTTGGATGGTGACAAGTAGGGTAGATGAGATTTGAGACCCCCATATGCTTGAGCTAGTCACCCACAGGTAAATAATACATGAAAGGAAAAGAAATTTTTTAGGTTCAATGAAAGCCACCTAGATATTATCAAACCTTTAGCCCAAAAATGATGAATAAATATAAGATTCTATTGATGATTGAGGGTTTCAGTGTCAATATGCTTAGTGATCAATAGATTATACTGCAACCAAGGAAAATAGTGACAAAAATATGTAGTTTTCAACTAGGACTAATCCTTCCACCATGGTGTCAGAGAGGTATCACCAATTTTGTGTAGAGACTCCTTAGGTATGGAACTCAGAAATGGATTATGCATCTTCATTATTAAGCTTGAACATAGTCTTCACAAGTTTTCATGGAAACCGATTTTGAATGGTTTTGCAGAATAGATCCCTAATTATGTGAATAATTATTTTAAACAACCTCAAGCTTTTGATCCAAGGGACCATGGCAAAATGACTATCTGGCTTGGGGCCCTTTATTAGGGCACCTATCATGTGCCCTAACCAAGTCTATAGACAGGCCTCCATATACACATATTGGTACTTCAAATTATCCTTATAGCATATAAAGGACTAGATAGAGAATAGTATATATTATCGAAACAAAATTATAATGAATATGAATTTGTAGTAGGCCTCCACTAATAAATGTCAAATATATCACTATTCATAGGTGTGAATTTGTAATTTTTGTTCAAAACTTGTGCATGAATCTATATTGAATACTTAAATGTGTATGATTGTTTACTTCGTTCTTGTAATGTTAGTGCAAATACATGGCATATGCTTAAACTACATATATCAATAATTGATTTTTTTAAAACTTTTATATTTTTTGAAATTATAATGTGTAATACTTTAGCACTTTTAATGAATATATGTACATTGCATATAACGTTAATATTGTATCAAAATTTCAACATCCAAAATCACAAATCAAATATTGAATTTTTAATAAATTTATATTTATTTATTTTTTCCATTTTCCCTCCGTTTCCATATGAGGAATGAGAACAGTGAATCGATCGAATCAAAATTTAAAGGTAGCTAGATAAAAATCGACCAGTTGAAATAATTAGTGTAGCACGTATACATACTAGTCACAATATAAGAAAGAAAGAATAGGAGATTGTCGTATTTGAGTGTGAAGTATGACTGCAAAATGCAACGGTGCTCGTGTCGTTAAGAACAAAATTGAACCATTTGTAAATTTGGCGTTAGTAATTGAAGAGCTTTATTAAATGAAATTAGTTGACATGTTTGTCACGAAACATTTTACGGAACGTGTTTTTATGAAAAGAACGTGAGATACCACTTTTCAGCTGTCAATTGAATTAAGCGCGCAATAGACAGTGCTTGATATTGTAAAAAAATAAAATCTTTCGCAACTTCTCGTGAAAGGGTGGGGATTCTTCGCAAAAAAGATGGTGTGAATAAAGTAATGGCTTTTTTGTTAGGTTTGGTTTTGGTTGTATTGTTTTTCGGTTTACGAGTGATTTCGAATTTGTCAACAATGCTGGCGCAGCACAGATCCCTTCCGGAGTTGAATTTATGTTATATTATTATTAAATTTATGTAAGAACATTTAATATTGGTTTGTTGTCCTGTTTGCAAATCCAAATCATTGTACTTAATTCAATATGCAGAAATGTGGGCGAGCTGATATTTCTATTTTTAATAATTTTAATTGCATTTTTGATCCACAACTTTTTGGTTATAAGGGGAGTTATTTATCATCACATCTTTTTCATTATTTTGTTAGATAAATTAATATATCTGGATTCTCTATGATAATTTCAAGCTGACAAGCACTCGGTAGATTCTGATCTATTTATTTGAAGAGACTTTCAAGACATGTATTATAAAACATCTATATGTTCACATTATTGACATTTTATTTTTGGAAAATTATTTTTGTTTGTTTGATGTTTTTATAGTTTATAAGATTGAGTAAATAATTTTCTAAAAATAATTATGGGTAGTTTTTGATCAATAAGTTTCGAATCATTCATAAAATTATAAGTCACATAATTTTTTGAAATGCATTGATCAAAAACTATAAATCACATGATTATTTATAATACATCGATCTAAAACTGCCCACAATGATTTTCCCAAAATCATTCACTCAAGAAACTGTTTACTTGTTTGTTTAAGTCCACAAATGCATGGTAAGTAATCTGGTAGTTTACATTTTAAGTCTAGAGGGATTGAAGAGGGTATGAATCCATGTCAAAGCAAACTGAGCATAAGGGCGAAACCAACAAAAGTATTTACAAGATTATGGATGATGACAAGTAGGGTAAATGAGATTTGAGACCCCCATATGCTTGAGCCAGTCACTCACAAGTAGACCTTGGTAAATAATACATGAAAGAAAATTGGAATTTTTAGGTTCAATGAAAGCCACCTAGATATTATCAAACCTTTTAGCCCAAAATTAATGAAAGATTCTATGATTATATTGATGATTGAGGGTTTCAGTGCCAGTATGTCGAGGGACCAACACATTATATTGCAACCGAGGAGAATAGATACAAAAATATGTAGTTTTAGGCTTGGACCAGTCCTTCCACCATGGTGTAAGAGAGGTAACACCAATTTTGTGTAGAGAGACTCCTTAGGTATAGAACTTTACAACTCAGAAATGGATTATACATCTTCATTATTAAACTGGAATTTAATTTTCATAAATTTTCATGAAAGCCAATCCTAAATGGTTTTGTGGAATAGATTTCCAATTATGTGAATACTTTTTTTAAGCAACTTCAAACTTTCAATCCAAAAGACCATGGCAAAATGATTATCTAGCTTGGAACCCTTATTCAGGCCACCTGTCATGAGCCCCAACCAAGTCCATAGATAGGCCTCCATATACACATATTGGTACCTCAAATTCTCCCTATATGCATATAAAGGACTTGATAGAATATAATATATATTATTAACATAAAATTGTATCGTGCTCTTTGAATTTGATAATATTATAATAACCATGAATATGTAGTAGGCCTCTATTGATAAATGTCAAATATGGAACTGTACACAGGTGTAAATTTGTAAATTCTGTTCAAAACTTGTGCACAAATCTATATTGTCCACTCAAAACTGTAATGCACCTTTTATATATATATCAATAATTGAATTTTTTAAACTTTTATATTCTTTGAAATTATAATGTGTAGTATTTTAGAATTTTCAATCTGATTGCATATAAATTGTATATAGCCTTAATATTGTACTAATATCTAAACCTCTGAGGGCACACTCTGATATGATGGCTGGTAAAATATTGCTTTTTTAAAAAAAAATTGAAGTTATCCATTTTTCGCCCCCTTTCGAGAGGAGGGATGAGAATAGTGAATCGATCGGATCAAAATTTATAGGTAGATAAAAATCAATCAGTTAAAATAATGAATGTAGCAAGTATACAATTTTGAATGTTATTGTTATACTAGTCACAATAGAATATAAGTAATAAAGTAAGAAATAGTCGTAAATGCAATGGTGCTGGTGTCGTTAAGAACAAAATTAAACCATTTGTAAACTTGCCGTTAGTAATTGAATAACTTTATTATGTGAAACAAGGTATCATATTTGTCATGATGCAATTTACGAACGTGTTTTTGATGAAAAGAACTTGAGATACCGCCTGCATAAGTTTTTAGCTGTCAATTGAATTAATCGCGCAATAGACATAGTGATTGATATTGTGAAAAATTAAAATCTTTTTTGTCATGAAGGGGTGGGGATTCTTCCGCAAACAAGATAGTCTGAATAAAATAAGAGTTTTTTTTAAGGTTTGTTTTTGGTTGGATTGTTTTTTAGTTTATAAATAATTGCAAATTTGTCAACAATGCTGATGCAACACAGATTCCTTTCGGAGTTGATTTTATGTTATATTATTATTAAATTCATGTAAGAACATTTAATATTAGTTTGTTGTCCTGTTTGCAAATCCAAATCATTGTACTTAATTCATTATGCAGAAATGTAGGCGAGCTGATATCTCTATTTTTAATAATTTTAATTGCATTTTCAGACCACAACTTTTGGTTATAAGGGGAATTAATTATCATTACATTTTTTTTCATTATATTGTTAGAGTAATTATTATATCCGGATTCTTTATGGTAACTTCAAGTTGACAAGCACTCGGCAGATGCCGATCTATCTACTTACAGACCTCTTCAAGACATGCATTGCAAAACATCCATATGTTCACAATATTGACATTTTATTTTTAGAGAATTTTGTTTGATGTTTTTATAATTTATAAAATTGAGTAAATGATTTTCCAAAAATAACTGTGGGTAGTTTTTGATCTACACATTTTCAATTATTCAAAAAATTATAAGTCACATAATTTTTTTATGTGCATCAATCAAAAAGTATAAATCACATGATTATTTATAATACATCAATCTAAAACTGCCCACAATTATTTTTCCAAAATTATTTACTCAAAAAATTGTTTACTTGCTTGTTGAAGTCCACAAATGCATGGTTAGTAATCTAGTAGTTTGGATTGCAGTGAACTTCTTCTCCTTTGGTTTTCCATCGTAATCGACAAAGAAAAGAAAAGAGGCATAGATCTACATGTATACTAGTTTGGAGATCAAGAACAAAAATTTTGCCATACCATGCATTGTGCACTGTGAAACTAACCCTTCATTAAAAAACATTATTGTGGTAATGTCATGACACCCCCTTAACACTGGAAGATAGAACTTCTGATTTGTCCAACTGTTTAATAGCTATCAATAGGGCAAATGGACATGGCTTTACAATATGGAGATGGATTTGCGTTAAAAATATCAGCAATAAGAAACAATCTTTAAAGTAATGTGGCCTCACCCACTATTATTCAATTGTCTATGTATCAAGTCTTTCCGTTTCTTGAAAAAGAGGAGATCTGCAAAGAGGGCACGTATTCTGATGGCGATAAATCCACTTATCCAAACAATCTCTGTGAAATATATGACAGCAATTACACAGCTCCCGAATTTGGTCATCTTCTTCAAACGAGCTCAAGCAAACAGCGCAAATAATAACCTTCTCCATCTCACTAAACTTGTTTCCAAAGTCCCTGAATCTCAAAACAGGCAATATCTCTTTCATCGCAGAGGAAATGGCAGGCGGGATTATTTGGGAGGATTGTTGCCAAGAATAGGTGTGGGTGGGCAGAGGGTCGGCCAGACGAAGGCAAGAAAGAAGCCATTCTTTTGCATTCTGTATATAGACTAACGCAAATACTACTTTGAGTAGATAAGTAGAGATAACGATATCATCCAAACGTATACAATATCCCATGATGCAACAAAAACTCCCCTAAATCTAAACCCCTTTTTTTCCCCTTAACCGAAGCAGAAAGCAGAACAAAGCATGTGTGGATGTGGAGAGACACTGGCTGTGTAATTATAGCGAATGAATGAGTGTGATGTGATCGGGATAATCAAATCCAAAGTAAACGATGGTAAGAGATATCGATGTAAAGAGGCCGTTTTGGCAACAGAATGAAGAAATACCGTGGTTTTCAACGAGGATTTGAAGCCACTGAATGGGCCTTTACAGCTTTCGTCACAGGAAAACAAATTTATGCGTGGTTTCTTAAAACATACTTTTGACTTAATCGCTACATTTAAAAATTGTTGGGATTCGGGGATTAAGTCGGTTTGTCTGAGAAGGTTAGGTGAGTGGCGCGTCATAGGTGTATTTAGTTGTGGGATCCAGCATATATGGAGTTTGTTTGTTTTTGTAACTTTTTTTATAAATTGTCGGCATCGTTAAGATGGAGTTAAGGCCAGAATTTAAGTTTGACTATCCATATTTCAAACGGCTATTCACATGATGGTCTCCAGTGCGAAATATGGTGTGGGGTTCATTAAATTCGTTTCTTATGGTTTTCTCTTTTGTACGTTGAGTTTTTTTCCTTTACAAGTTGAACGGAGGAAAGTGATGTGAAGGAGACTCATATTATTTTATGAGGTTTATTAAGTTTATTTGTTATTATTTTCATCTTACAAATTAAAAAGAAGATAATGATATGAGGATAACAATTAGTATTTTAAGGGATTCATTAAGTTGGTTTGTTATGATTTTTCTTTCTAAGTTAAGGGGAACATGATAATGTGAGAGTGACTCCTATCATTTTAAGGTTATTGAATTATTTTAAGTGGAAAAGAAAATAGTGATGTGAGTGATTAAAATTAAAGGGTTGTTCTTAATTTCAATGTGAAGATTTTATATTTGCTCAATCTTTCCATAATAAAAGTTCAGTGAATTCATTTGTTATGACTTCTCTAAAGTAATGAGTAAAAAGTGATATCACTGAGTTTACCATTGTTCAATGTTATGTCATCATTGCAAGTGTATGAAAAGTTGGTGATGTGAGCTATCAAACTTGACATCGGGATTTTAATTTCAATGTGAAAGGTATATATTGATCCAACTTTTCCATATTGAAAAATTGTACAAAATATCTACATTTTATACGATAAGAGTAAATTAAGTATACACTTTATAAAAACAAATCTAAATATCTACACATTATAATGTAAGTGTTCTAGTGTGTTATGGGGGTATCATTTGTAAAGTTTTAGTTTTGAATTTTTATTTTCTTAGTATAAATTATAGTAGAATTAGCACAAAGAGAGAGACGATGGATAGATCTAACTAAAGGGAAAAGAGATCACAAATTGTGTAGTAAGGAGGAACTAAATCATCTAAATGCCACAATGATCTACATAGAACGGAGATGGCATATGATTAGTTTTCAATAAGAAGATATTCACTCAAATGAGAAAGATATAGTGTAGACTAAAGAAAACTTTGGAGTAAAAAGAAAATATTTTAAAAAGGATGTGAATCTATAAGGAATTAGAAATCGATGCACAACTCTAAGAGATCTCAACTTATCATCAAAATTGAAATCTTTGAAACCTATAAATTTTAAAACCATTATGTAATTTAAATTCAAATGAGAAATTTTTATTATATTGAGTAAAAATTTCATTTCTCCTTCATTTTTAACACTTCAAACGTTTTGGAAAATTTAAAAACATTATTTTATACTCCAAATATACACAATACTTATGATACTTATGTTTGAAAATATTGATGTTTTAGTTAAAATATTAATTTAATTTTAAGATCTTTGAATTTTTTAAGTTTTCAAAAGAACTAGGTAAATTCCTTAGGTACCCGAGAATCTAGAGAACCAAAAAAACATGACAAATATTAATGAAATATTTTCACGTTTCCCAATTTTTTGCATTTTACTGAATTAAAGTAAGATCCACATTTATTCGAAAAACATCAAAAACAATATGTTTTTCGCATACTTCGTCGTTAGAATGAACTAAAACAAGTGCTATCTATATCAACAATATTTGTAAACGCTGAGGCTTCAGAAACTCAAAAAAAATCCGGAAAAGTGAAAAAAAAACACATTCAAAACAATAAAAGAAGCTTTTGAGCAAGTGTCATCGGCACTTTGAAAACCCAATATGTATTGGAAGTGCATTTTTTAGAAGGAAAGAGTTGACCAAACATCATAAAATTATGCTCGATGTACCATTTTTGTGTTCAAACCCAAAAAATGCTTTGCTATTACAACCAACGACGCTCCAAACTTCCAAATTTCATGTGTGAGATCATATTCCTTTGCTTTCACTCAGTAGAAGGTTGGTCACTCTTTTCATTATCCTTTAATCTTTGTTTTGTTCATTCCATTAATTTTTCACATGTTTTTTTTTTTTCCATTATCTTTCACTTTTCACATTTCTAATCATTTCTAACTTATCCCATCTTGTCATTCTATGGGTTCTCATCCCTTGAGTGAATTCCTACTTTGTTTATGATATTTCAACTTTTATTTTGATAATTTATGCATTTTAAGGTTTTAAGTGTTGCAGGTACTTATAACATCTAGTTTGGTTAAATTATTTTAACTTTTATTTCTGACTTGAACACCCACAACCACATTAGTTTCTACCATAAGTTTTAGGTATTTGTGAAGAGATAGGTTAATGTTTATATGCCTTTGAAATTATTCATTGAAGGACTCCTTTACACCTTATGGGGTTTGGACTTTATTGGGATAATGAATCCAAAATTTTCAATAGAAGACAAATTCATCCTTATGGCTATTGATTATTGTAATAGGTAGATAGAGGCTATTGATACTAAGCATTCATGAGCCCTTGATATCATTAATTTCTTGGGAGGAACATAGTCACTTGATTTGACACATCCATTTCATTGGTCTATGATAACGGTCCAACTTTCTGATCTACCGAATTCATAGAATATGCCTACCACAATTAGATCACCCTCAAGTTATTTTCAAACCAATATCCACAAGGAATTGTAGTGGTTGAGTCAAAAATAAGAACATGATAAATTTCATAAAGAATTCTACACAGGATAAACTGAGAGAATGTCATCTCTTATTGAAATATGCACTATGGGTGGAAAGAAGTAGGCTTAAGCAAGATCTCAAGGCTTCACATTTTCTACCTATATACAAATAAAAATGAGTCTTACCCATCATTGTCAAGCTACCAATGTACCAATTCATGCAATATTTTATGAGAAAATATGAGAGAATAAATGATAGACTACGTGAGATATTCCAATTAGAAGACATAAGAATTGAGGCACTATGCAACTTGAATAAACATTAGGATATTATCAAACACTGGTTTGACAAGAAATCCAAAATTAGAGATTTTATATTTTCAGAACTAGTGCTCCTTTGTGATAAAGTACATGAGAAGAAAGGGAAACATGACAAGTTCACGTCATTGTGGATTGGACCATACCAAGTGTCTAAAATTCTTGAAAACAATGCCTTTTGGCTTAAAGACCTCCAAGGTAAGGACCTCAACTTTCCAATCATCAGATAGTTTTAAAAGAATCAATTAATGGTTACCCCTATTTAAAATGCATCACAATGGACTATAAATGAAAATTTAGAGTAGGATTAGATTATATTTCCTATTATATATATTATATTTCCTACTTTCTAGATTATATTTCCTATTTGTTAAATTAAATGTCCTGCTTTATACACATGCTTTCCTTTAGGGTAGTTTTGTTGTTTTCAATCGCTTAGTTCCATGATTTCTAGTTTAGTTTTCTAAGTTGCACAACTATCTCATACAATTTTATGAACTAAATCCAAAATAATGTGCCAATTTAAAGGGGATGATACCTAAAGGGACTGTAATTGGTTCTCATGTAAATATATTCTAATAGTACATGAATTTTTGGAGTTTAAGTATGTATTATGACTAAAATTTATTTTATTTAAATTTAATGGGCATACTCAATTTTTGGTACTTTCTCTGATTTAGTCATGCAAATTTTAATTTTTTTTCACATTTCCAAAGATGCATTACACATTTTTATGCTAAAAACATGGGCAATAGATGATAAACATAGGACTGGATACACACTATCACAGACATATTGATCAATAAGTTTTCTTATTTCATGCATCCAAACAAAGGTGGTTCCTAACCTTTCTCTATCTATGTAAAAGAATAAACAAATGATAAAGGATATGTGATTCAAGTAAAATATATTGGGGCTATGGATGTATTTTTGGCAGTATATCAAAGCTTTGGGTGGAACTAAAGGTTTTTCTATGATGGTTATGGACACCTGGCTAGCAGTAGAGCAATACCCAAGAATTATTTTTCATTAGTTGCAAGGTTAAATGTCAAAATGAAACCTAGAGTGTTTATTTGGGTCTTTGTCAATATATTAATGATCAAGAGAGATTAATTTCACTAGATCAAAGACTAATCCAAGGAATGGGAAGGTTATTATGTTATATCTGAAAATAAGATTTTGTTCTAAAAGTTGGATTTCCTTTTTCATTCTTTGTTAAGATTGATGTTTTATCATACTATATTTCTAAAATTATAGGTTCTCAAAATAATCAATAATATTTTCTCCCATTAGTCACCATTTTTTGTGTCCTAACACACATAACCCATTTAAAAAAATTTAAAATAAGGACTCATTATTGTAAAACCTTTATTTGGGGATATATGAGCCTAAATTTATATGACTAGGATTTCATGCATTTGTCATCTAGGGCTATTTACAGAAAATTTAGCATTGCCCAAGTTTAAATTTTAAAACTCCAGTCTTAAAATAATATCTTAAGTCATTTCGAATCTTGGGTTTTCTAGAATTTTACTTTAATATGATGTTTTGATTTTTGAGCTAACAAAACTATTCTTTCTATGTCCTAGTATTTACATATTGGATCATACGATTAATAACCAAGGATCATTAACATACTCTAATCAAGCCCACATTAAAAATTCTACTTGGTTGTGACACACATTGCTCTTGCATCAGTTAAAGATTTGAATGATACAAAAATTTTGAAGTCTTTAGAGATCTGGATAATTACAAAATTTATAAGTATTTGGAGCTATGGACATTTACAATATTTTTATGTTTTTATAAGTTTAAGATTTTTGTGCTTTTGAGCCTCTAGAGTTCTAAAAAATCAATATTTAGCACATTTACGGTGATCCATGCCCACAGAAAGGTTAAGTAGTTATTTTGTCTATAATCCAATGGTTTCTAGCTTCTGAGTCTCCTTATCTCCGCAAACATACCACATGTCCTATTCACATTAAAATATAATCATGGGAACTTGATTTAATCACTAGAAAATTTAATAGTTTTGCATTCTCATGTGCTAATGAAGGTTAAGTAGTTCTTTGGTCTACAATCTAATGGTTTTGAGCTCTAGAGTCTCTATGATTATGAGATCATTCCACATGTCTTGATCATGGTGAACCGTGACTATGGAAAATTATTCAATAAGAGGAATACCATTCTAATGATCTAAGCTTCCCTACTTCATGTGTTATGAGATAAGGCCACCTGGCTTGATCACATTAACTCATCACTATGGGACCTACCCAACACAACAAATAAATTTAAAGAGTTAGGTTAATGAGGACCTAATAAGTGGCACTATCGAGGAAAGGCATGGCCAAAACATAAATAAAAATGATCAACAACACAACAAAGAAGCAAGTCCATGAATGGATAACAATTGTCTCAAAATTAATCACTAGACATAAATAATTAAAGAATAATTACCATTTTTCAACTAAGGGAACCTATCAAAGATAACTAACACATTGAAATTGAAATGGTTAATAAAATAAAATGTTCATTTTATTCATTGAAGGTGCATGAATACATTCAATATTTAGCTCTGTGAGGGATATATCCAAAATTTACAATAACAAGGATTCACTTTGTTATTAATTTTTTAATTAAACAAGTACGTTCTTAGGGTTCCCAAATTCAAGCCCCTAATTTTATTCATATATTATGTGCAAAATGAACCAATCTAAGACAACAAATTAATTACATCAACCAAAGGAGAAAAATGATCTCTTCTTCAAAACTAGGTAAACCCTCAAACCCTTCTCCATAACCATTTGCAAGATTTACACAATACAAAGATAGAATATTTGAGAATAGTAATCTAAACATAAAATTTCCATATTACTCGATGCACAAGGAAGAGATAGAATCAATCCAATAATATTCTGCTAAAGATGAACTCTTTATGGTGGCTAAGCAATACATAAATGATTTGTTGCCAATAAAAACAAGGTCTCCACTAGGTGGTGGCCAAACATGAGATAATGACATGTACTGACCTCTTGAATGTTTTATTTTTTAATGGAACCACTATTGGGGATATGAGACATATAAGGAAAGTCAAGGCTATCTCTTCTTACATCTTGGGTAGGGCATTCAAAAGATATCTTAGGCTCCCCTTTCTTGAGACCACCTACAATCAAGTCTCAACCAATTTTTGCCTTGAGTATAACACCATAGATGGAAAATTAAAGAAATGGGTAGAAAAAGGTAAGAGGTTGAATCGAAAGGGGAAAATTTTCTCCAATTACATCATTATAATTAAACCTATATTTTTACTACCAATAGCACTATTAAATACATTATATGGTTTCCTAAGTATTAGATATGTTCAGGTTGAATGGGTTCTATTATTAGATATAATCTTAAAAATTAACAAGTTTGTGGTATTGGAGGAGATCATAAGTGCAAGACTAAAGTCACAAATAATCTACATTGATTAGAGGTCTGAGGATGGAAAATTCTACATGATTTCTTACTTGTTAGACGTGGTGATGACACTATTTACAACCCTTATGCTCATGAATGGCAACCCTCAAATGACTTTTTGAGAAATAGAGTAAGAGATAACTTTTATTTCATATTCATTCATAGGTACATGAGAGAAATAAAAAGGATAAACAATGCAATATATCCTCATATATACTAGGGAATGCAGGGTACTCTGATACCCAGACTATTAGAAAACGTAATATGGAGCCAAATAAAAATTGTAGATTATTTGTTATATCCATATGTAACCCTCATTTGAGTAGAATTTACTACGGTTTCTCCCCTACTATTCCCACATAATGTTTTGGATCATATTGTAGAACAATAAATAGCCTATTAAGTGTTTAATAGTATTGATGAGGAATTAGGCTAGAGATATTTGGTCTACTACTTGAAGACTCCTTGTAGGATTTGAAAACATCAATATGTGACTAGGCCACATTTTATTCAAGTAGGAAATGATATAACATAGTAGAACTTACAAATTTTACCTTTTAGAGAATGGGACCCCAAGAAGAAAATATGGGGGTATCTCAAAACTATGTTGGAAAAATAAGAAAGTGCATGTCTCTTATAATCATTAGGCATATGATCATGACCAGACTTCCTTAAATTCCTCAGATGATTAAGAAGTTTTAATAAATATGAAAGATAAGTCAATGTGTATGGTACTTTTTGAAGCCCAATAATACAAACTAAAGGTAATAGAAGAAGAGGCCCAAAATGCTTGGAGTTAGAAACTACCTCCATCTCCACCACAAGGCTCTTAACCACCAGATCAACCTCCTTCCCCTTCAATAGAGGCTACAAAAAGGAGAAAATATCAATATAATAGTAAGAGGGAATCAAATCCTTAGTTTAAGAGACAGATATTGAGAGGACTTCCTAGTCCTCAATTCCCTTCTGCTTCAATAGATTCACATATACAAGTATTGGGAACATCAAATACAAGGTAGAGGTCAGACATTGCCTTAGCTGAACAAAGAAATATAAATTTTATGATGACTCTTTTGTCTCCTCTTATTACAGTCACCAAATCAAGCCTTCTTAAATTCATAGAAATGTATTTTAATTCAATTTTAACTTCACCTATCTCTTCATAATATTTGGAGTCCCCTTAGCTAGACCATATAGCTTCCACTCCTTCAAATTCATCTCCTTCAGCTCTACTTCCTACCATAGTTATTCCCACAATCACTTTGCCATGTTATCCACCTTCCACTCCACCCATCTTCACCTTTCAAATGAAGCACAAGGACTTCTTTGCTGCTTCCCATGATTAAAAAATAAGAAGAGAGGTCACCACTTAGTTTATCTATTATAGAAGAAGATATTGAGGAGGAGGAAAAAGGATGCAGAGACTACAATGGTGCTTGAATAAAAAGAAGAACCAGAAAAGGTAATATCTTTGGTCGATTACCCTTAAAAGGAAGAAGACTAGGAAATAGGCATGTCACAAATAGATAATGAAGAATCTGAGACAGAAAAAGCTAAAGCTTGATTCTTGGCAAACATGAAGGAAGAGACACCTTAGCTAGCTTCACATAATAAAAAATTCAAACAATTGATGTGCTAGTCTCTTTCAGTATTTCTTTAGTTCCTAATGTTGATATTTTAGCTATAAGTTTACCTTCAATAATGCCTAGGATTATATCATCTAGTTCTATTAGTACTAGTATCGATTCATAAATTATTTATTTGCCAAAAATAATGAATCCTAGGGTTATCCATTTTGAGAATCTAGTTACAATTTATATTTTGAATAATTCCCCATATCCCATAAAAACAATAACCCAAAAGGATCTTCCAATGCCCTAACCATTGGTCATACCAAAATCAACAATGACTATGGAGATAACACTGGGTTTAACTAAATTCTTGGTAGATGTAACACCTATGAAAGACACCTCCCCATGGGAAGTGCCTAGCTAGAAATTTCCCCAAATATCTATTCAAATAATTTTCTCCCTACCAACCACTACTATTACATCCTTTCTAATTACCTCTCCACCTTCTACATCTTCAAAAATTGCTCAGGAAAAAGAAACAAGAGAGATTATTGTTTCTAATGGGTGAGAGAGATACAAAATGACAAAGAAGAAACATAAATTTTGGTCTTAATAGAGCTATCCATAGTTTCCACTCAGTTCGATAAGGAAAGTGGGACTATTTAGAATGTGAGGAAGAGGAATGTGTTTAATGTGATAACAAAAAGTGAGGTGGAAGTTAAACAAAGGGAAAATTTATTCTCTTTAACCAAGAAGCCCAAAAGAAATTCTAATAAACTTATTAAATATATTGAGTATATCAACACTTCTATGGATTCCATTGGGGTGGAAATAATGGAAATACACTAGAGTATTGAGGAGGCATCAAAAAGATGGAAGTAGATGTAGATTACACAGGCTCCTTGAGAAGTGATTATTAATGTGCAAAATATAGCTACACATCTATATAATATTTTGTTCAATATCAGACTGTCCAGGGCAGGAAGTCAGGCACACAAAGCATATATTATTACAATATGAAATGAGATGAAGGATAATGAAAGAATATTTATTTTCCTACTTCAGTACTTTAGGATTAGTGCTTTTGACTAACTGAATCTCATGACCAACATGGATGATTCTTGGTGTTTACACTATATGATTGCCAGGATGGATGCCTCCCTAAATCATCATAAACAAATGAATAAGTTGTCAGGGATTTTTATTTGTCATGAAAGTGATACAATACAAATTTTGGGAGATGTGAGATTAACTACGATAATCACCCAAGCAAGGAAGTTGATCAATAGATCTAATTTTGATAACCTTCACCACAAGGCTATTGAAAAATTTAGGTAGGAAGTGGAAGGGACTATGTATAAAACCAGTGAAGTATTACAATTAGTTAATTTTTCTAAAGATAGAATACTGAGAGCAAAATATTTAGTATCCAAATTCAAGATCTTAGATGCAAAGCAAGAAATATTAATGGCTGAGGTAGTCATCATTTTGAAGCCTTAATTACTAAATTTTAAAAATTTAAATAATTTTTTTGATGTAGCTTATGTAATGGATAAAGAGATATGGCGAAAGGAGTAGATTTTAGGTCGGTCCCATGTACACAACTAACTATCAGTGTTTCCAGCTTCACAAATCTCTTAGTCTTTACCTCAATTGCAAATGTAGTATCTCCATTGGCACTTCTAGTTAACAACACTACATCAACACTTTAATTTTAGAATGATTATGTATCTTCATGGTTATCACCAAGGTGGGACTTTAGTTCCCAATCTATTCATTATACATGCATATTGTATTGTTAACTATGAAGTCTATTTTGAGTATTATCATTGTACATGTATCTTTGCATGATTTTGAATGAAATATTCTATTTTTAAAGTTATAATATTAGTCAAAGCTCAAAAATATGAGGCCTTACCCATCCCAAGATTATAGATACATGTCGCCTCCCTATCTCAAAAGGAGAATAATTTTGGTTATTTAGATTACTTGAAAATTCAAATAAGTTTTGTCTGACTTGATCTCTATGTGGAAATCTCTATTCTTCTCTAATTATGTGGAATATTTGAGACATTTCATCATGCTAATATTTTAGTAATTTTATTGTATATGATGTATCTAATTTAAAATACACTGTTTTATTTTTAGCTATAGTTGAATTGAATATCTTTTGCATGCTTATTATAATCCTCTTGTAGATGTGCAACAATAATCTAGCAATTAGGCATCCTTTGATTTTTGTATGTTTAAGTATATTGTGTTTTGGTTCTCTTTGAATCTTCACCAAATTTGATTGTTTGTGTGCTTCAATATCTTGTAACAAGTATTGATTTATATTCCTTGTCCATTTTGAGTTTAAATACTAGTCTTGGAAGACTTTATCCCTAGGTTTTCATATGCTCAATTTTTTGCCTTAGTTTTCCCTCTCTTGAAGTTTCTTTAAAAATCATGGCCCACCTCAGTTTGAATCATCATCTTTCCACCCATTCTAAGTAGATCCAGGTTCACCCATAACTAGTTCACACAAGGTAAGTAATCTATGTTGCTTACTGCTATTCCACCAAGTTTTTATAAAAATGAATACCCTATAACTCATGCCTTGAAGCAAGTTATTTGTCAATTGTAAAACATTAGAGACAAGTTCATAGTAATTTTTGGGGTGTGTATGGAGCACACATCAATAGAGGGATCTGGAAGTTCACTACTAACCACACAAAGAACATTCCTCCAATGGTCCAAGAGAATTTGTAGATGGTGAAGCTTGACCTAAACTTTATCTATTTGATTATGGATATGAAGGGTAACATTAGATATCAAGATAACTTTGTTAGTTACAAGAAAGTTTTGTTCCATGTTTTCATGATTAAAATATGCTATATTTATAATTTTCTAAATTTGAGAAAGAATGTTAGTATGAAAAATCTACCATAATATGTTGAATTTTGCAAAAGTTAATGTAGAGTCCCCCGAGAGAGCAATCTTTCAAGTGAATATTTCAAGTCCGGAGGGCTTGAAGAGGGTATGAATCCATCTCAAGGAAAATTGAACATAAGGGGGAAACCAACAGAAGTATTTACAAGATTTTGGATGATGACATGTAGGGTAGATGAGATTTGATACCCCCATATGCTTGAGCTAGTCACCCACATGTAGACCTTGGTAAATAATACATGAAATAGAAGGGGATTTTTTAGGTTCAATGAAATCCGCTTAGATATTATCAAACATTTAAGCCCAAAAATGATGAATATATCTAAGATTCTATTGATGATTGAGGTTTTCAGTGTCAATATGTTTAGTGACCAATAGATTATACTACAACCGAGGAAAAGAGTGACAAAAATATGTAGTTGTAGACTAGGACTAATCCTTCCACCATGGTGTCAGAGAGGTAGCACCAATTTTGTGTAGAGATTCCTTAGGTATGGAACTCTACAACTCAGAAATGGATTATGCATCTTCATTATTAAGCTTGAACATAGTCTTCACAAGTTTTCATGGAAACCAATTTTGAATGGTTTTGCGGAATAGATCCCTAATTATGTGAATATTTATTTTAAAAAACCTCAAGCTTTTGATCCAAGGGACCATGGAAAAATGACTATCTAGCTTGGGGCCCTTTGTCAGGCCCCTTGTCATGTGCCCTAGCCAAGTCCATAGATAGGCCTCCATAAACACATATTGGTACCTCAAATTATACCTGTAGCACATAAAGGACTGGATAGAGAATAGTATATATTATTGAAACAAAATTATATCACGCTCTTCGAATATGATAATAGTATAATGATTATGAATTTGTAGTAGGCCTCCACTAATAAATGTCAAATATATAACTGTTCATAGGTGTGAATTTGTAAATTCTGTTCAAAACTTGTGCATGAATCTGTATTGAGTACTCAGAAGTGTATGATTGTTTACATCGTTTTTGTAATGTAAGTGCAAATGCATGGCATATACTTAAGCTACATATATCAATAATTGATTTTTTTAAAACTTTTATATTTTTTAAAATTATAATGTGTGGTATTTTAGCACTTTTAATGAATGTATGTACATTGTATATAATATTAATATTGTATCAAAATTTGAACCTCCGAAATCATATATCGAATATTAAATTTTTAATAAATTTATATTTATTTATTTTTTCCATTTTCCCTCCCTTTCCATATGAGGAATGAGAACAGTGACTCGATCGAGTCAAAATTTAAAGGTAGCTAGATAAAAATCGACCAGTTGAAATAATTAGTGTAGCACGTATACATACTAGTCACAATATAAGGATAAAAATAGAGTAGGAGATTGTCGTATTTGAGTGTGAAGTATGATTGCAAAATGCAACGGTGCTCGTGTCGTAATTGAATAGCTTTATTACGTGAAATAAGGTGACATGTTTGTCACGAAGCAATTTACGGAACGTGTTTTTGATGAAAAGAACTTGAGATACCACTTTTCAGCTGTCAATTGAATTAAGCGCGCAATAGACAGTGCTTGATATTGTAGAAAAATAAAATCTTTCGCAACTTCTCGTGAAAG
This sequence comes from Torreya grandis, assembly GCA_037957365.1. Taxonomy (NCBI): domain Eukaryota; kingdom Viridiplantae; phylum Streptophyta; class Pinopsida; order Cupressales; family Taxaceae; genus Torreya; species Torreya grandis. The sequence continues at coordinate 1,609,779 of JARHVA010004066.1, forward strand.
GGTGGGGATTCTTCGCAAAAAAGATGGTGTGAATAAAGTAATATGTTTTTTTTAAGGTTTGTTTTTGGTTGTATTGTTTTTTGGTTTATGAGTGATTTCGAATTTGTCAACAATGCTGGCGCAGCACAGATTCCTTTCGGAGTTGATTTTATGTTGTATTATTATTAAATTCATGTAAGAACATTTAATATTTGTTTGTTGTCCTGTTTGCAAATCCAAATCATTGTACTTAATTCAATATGCAGAAATGTAGGCGAGCTGATATTTCTATTTTTAAAAATTTTAATTGCATTTTTGGTCCACAACTTTTGGTTATAAAGGGAGTTAATTATCATTACATCTTTTTCATTATCTTGTTAGAGTAATTATTAAATCTGGATTTTCTATGATAACTTCAAGCTGACAGGTACTCGGCAGATTACGATCTATCTATTTGTAGATTCTTTTAAGACATGTATTGCAAAACATCCATATGTTCACGTTATTGACATTTTATTTTTGGAGAATTAGTTTTGTTTGTTTGATGTTTCTATAGTCTATAAGATTGAGTAAATGATTTTCTAAAAATAATTGTGGACAGTTTTTGATTTACACGTTTCGGATCATTCAGAAAATTACAAGCCACATAATTTTTTGAAATGCATCGATCAAAAACTATAAATCACATGATTATTTACAATACATCGATCTAAAACTGCCCACAGTTATTTTCCCAAAATCATTTACTCAAGGAATTGTTTACTTGTTTGTTTAAGTCCACAAATGCATGGTAAGTCATCTATTAGTTTACATTTTAAGTCTGGAGGGATTTAAGAGGGTATGAATCCATGTTAAGACAAAGTGAGCATAAGGGCAAAACCAACAAAGGCATTTACAAGATTTTGGATGGTGACAAGTAGGGTAGATGAGATTTGAGACCCTCATATGCTTGAGCCAGTCACCCACAAGTAGACCTTGGTAAATAATACATGAAAAGAAATTGGATTTTTTAGGTTCATTGAAAGCCACCTAGATATTATCAAACCTTTTAACCCAAAATTGATGAAAGATTCTAAGATTGTATTGATGATTGAGGGTTTCAGTGTCAGTATGCTGAGGGACCAACAGATTATATTGCAACCAAAGAGAATAGCTACAAAAATATGTGGTTTTAGGCTTCGACCAGTCCTTCCACCATGGTGTAAGAGAGGTAACACCAATTTTGTGTAGAGACTCCTTAGGTATAGAACTCTGCAACTCGAAAATGGATTATACATCTTCATTATTAAACTCTAATTTAATCTACATAAATTTTCATGGAAGCCAATCCTAAATGGTTTTGTGGAATAGATTCCCAATTATGTCAATACTTATTTTAAGCAACATCAAAATTTCGATCCAAAGGACCATGGCAAAATGATTATCTAGCTTGGGGCCCTCATTCAAGCCCCCTGTAATGAGCCCCAACCAAGTCCATAGACAGGCCTCCATATACACATATTGGTACCTCAAATTCTCCTTATACGCATATAAAAGACTAGATAGAAAATAGTATATATTATTAACATAAAATTGTATCGTGCTCTTTGAATTTGATTATATTATAATGAACATGAATATGTACTTAGCCTCCATTGATAAATGCCAAATATGTAACTGTACATAGGTGTAAATTTGTAAATTCTGTTCAAAACTTGTGCACAAATCTTTATTGTGCACTCCAAATTGTACAAATGTTTACTTTATTCTTGTAATGTAAGTACAAACACATGGTATATGCACCTCATATATATACCAATAATTGAATTTTTTAAACTTTATATTCTATGAAATTATAATGTGTAGTATTTTAGAATTTTTAATCTGATTGCATATAAATTGTATATAACCTTAATATTGTACTAATATCTAAACCTCTGAAGGCACACTCTGATATGATGGCTGATAAAATATTGATTTTTTTGCGGTAATTTTGTAGTTATTTTTTCCATTTCCCCCCCTTTCGAGAGGAAGGATGAGAATGGTGAATCGATCGGATCAAAATTTATAGGTAGATAAAAATCAATCAGTTAAAATAATGAATGTAGCACGTATTCAATTTTGAAAGTAATTGTTATACTAGTCACAATAGAATATAAGTAATAAAGTAGGAAATAGTCGTATTTGATTGTGAAGTATGATTGCAAAATGCAATGGTGCTCGTGTCGTTAAGAACAAAATTAAACCATTTGTAAACATGCCGTTAGTAATTGAATAGCTTTATTATGTGAAACAAGGTATCATTTTTGTCATGATGCAATTTACGAACGTGTTTTTGATGAAAAGAACTTGAGATACCGCCTGCATAAGTTTTTAGCTGTCAATTGAATTAAGCGCGCAATAGACATAGCGATTGATATTGTGAAAAATTAAAATCTTTTTGTCATGAAGGGGTGGGGATTCTTCCGCAAACAAGATAGTCTGAATAAAATAAGAGTTTTTTTTAAGGTTTGTTTTTGGTTGGATTGTTTTTTAGTTTATAAATAATTGCAAATTTGTCAACAATGCTGATGCAACACAGATTCCTTTCGGAGTTGATTTTATGTTATATTATTATTAAATTAATGTAAGAACATTTAATATTAGTTTGTTGTCCTGTTTGCAAATCCAAATCATTGTACTTAATTCAATATGCAGAAATCTAGGCGAGCTGATAGCTTTATTTTTAATAATTCTAATTGCATTTTCGGAACACAACTTTTGGTTATAAGGGGAATTAGATTGATTAAATGATTTTTCAAAAATAATTGTGGACAGTTTTTGATCTACACGTTTCTAATTATTCAGAAAATTATAAGCTACATAATTTTTTGAAATGCATCGATCAAAAACTATAAATCACATGATTATTTATAATGCATCGATCTAAAACTGCCCACAATTATTTCCCCAAAATTATTTACTCAAGAAATTGTTTACTTGCTTGTTGAAGTCCACAAATGCACGGTTAGTAATCTAGTAGTTTGGATTGCAGTGAACTTCTTCTCGTTTGGTTTTCCATCGTAATGGACAAAGAAAAGGAAAGAGCCATAGATCTATATGTATACTACTTTGGAGATCAAGAATAAAACTTTTTCTATACCATGCATTGTGCACTGTGAAACTAACCCTTCATTAAAAAACATTATTGTCGTAGTCTCATGACACCCCCTTAACACTGGATGATAGAACTTCTGATTTGTCTAACTGTTTAATAGCTATCAATATGGCAAATGGACATGGCTTTACAATATGGAGATGGATTTGCATTAAAAATATCAGTGATAAGAAACAACCTTTAAAGTAATGTGGCCTCACCCACTATTATTCAACTGTCTATGTATCAAGTCTTTCCGTTTCTTGAAAAAGAGATCTGCAAACACGGCACGTCTTCTGATGGCGATAAATCCACTTATCCAAACAATCTCTGTGAAATATATGACATCAATTACACATATCCCGAATTTGGTCATCTTCTTCAAACTAGCTCAAGCAAACAGCGCAAATAATATCCTTCTCCATCTCACTAAATTTGTCTCCAAAGTCCCCGAATCTCAAAACAGGCAGTATCTCTTTAATCGCAGGGGAAATGGCATGCGGGATTATTTGGGAGGATTGTTGCCAAGAATAGGTGTGGGTGGGCAGAGGGTCGGCCAGACAAAGGCGAGAAAGGAGCCATTTTTTTGCATTCTGTATATAGACTAACGCAAATATTACTTTGAGTAGATAAGTAGAGATAACGATATCATCCAAACGTATACAATATCCCATGATGCAACAAAAATTCCCCTAATTCTAACCCCCCCTTTTTTTCCCTTAACCGAAGCAGAAAGCAGAATAAAGCATGTGTGGATGTGGAGAGGCGCTGGCTGTGTAATTATAATGAATGAATGGGTGTGATGTGATCGGGATAATCAAATCCAAAGTAAACGATGGTAAGAGATATCGATGTAAAGCGGCCGTTTTGGCAACAGAATGAAGAAATACCGTGGTTTTCAACTAGAATGGCCCTTTACTGCTTTCGTCACAGGAAAACAATGTGAAAAGGCAGATTTATGCAGGGTTTTTTGACACATACTTTTGACTTAATCGGTACATTTAAAAATGGTTGGGATTCGGGGATTAAGTCGGTTTGTCTGAGAAGGTTAGGTGAGTGGCGCGCCATGAGCCGTATTCAGTTGTGGGATCCAGCATATATGTAGTGAGTTTGTTTTTTTGATCTTTTTTTATAAAATTTTCGGCATCGCTAAGATGGAGTTAAGGCCAGAATTTAAGTTTGACTATCCATATTTCAAACGGCTATTCACATTATGGTCCCCAGTGCGAAATATGGTGTGGGGTTCATTAAATTGGTTTCTTATGGTTTTCTCTTTTGTAAGTTGAGTTTTTTTTCTTTACAAGTTGAACCGAGGAAAGTGATGTGAAGGAGACTCATATTATTTTATGAGGTTTATTAAGTTGATTTGTTATTATTTTCTTCTTACAATTTAAAAAGAAGATAATGATACGAGGACAACAATTAGTATTTTATGGGATTCATTAAGTTGGTTTGTTATGATTTTTCTCTTCAAGTTAAGGGGAACATAATAATGTGAGAGTGATTCCTATTATTTTAAGGTTATTGAATTATTTTAAGTGGAAGAGAAAATAGTGATGTCGGTGATTAAAATTAAAAGATTGTTCTTAATTTCAATGTGAAGATTATATTTTTTTTATTTTTTCATAATAAAAGTTTAGTAAATTGGTTTGTTACTATTTTTCTAAAGTAGTGAGTAAAAATTGATGTCACCGAGTATACCATTGTTCAATGTTATGCCATCATTGCAAGTGTGTGAGAAGTTGGTGATGTGAGCCATCAAACTTGACATCCGGATTTTAATTTCAATGTGAAAGGTATCTATTCAGCCAACTTTTCCATATTGAAAAATTGTACAAAATATCTACATTTTATATGATAAGAGTAAATTAACTATACACTCTATAAAAATAAATCTAAATATTTACACATTATAATGTAAGTGTTCTAGTGTGTTATGGGGGTATCATTTGTAAATTTTTAGTTTCGAATTTTTATTTTCTTAGTGTAAATTATAGTAGAATTAACACCAAGAAAGAGACAATGGATTGATATAACTACAGGGAAAAGAGATCGTGAATTGTGTAGTAAGGAGGAGCGAAATCATCTAAATGCCACAACAATCTACATAGAAAGAAGAAGCCATATGATTAGTTTTCAAGAAGAAGATAGTCACTCAAATGAGAAACATATAGTGTGGAGTCAAGAAAACTTTGGGGTAAAAAGTCAATATATTAAAAAGGATGTGAATCTATAACGAATTAGAAGTCGATGCACAACTCTAAGAGATCTCTAACTTATCGTCAAAATTGAATCTTTGAAACCTAAATTTTTTGAAACCATTATGTAAATTAAATTCAAATGATTTTTTTTTTATTGTTTATATGGAGTAAAAATTTCAATTCTCTTTCATTTTTAACACTTCAAAAATTTTAAAGATTTTAAAAACATTATTTTATATTCCAAATATACACAATACCTATGATACTTAAATGTTTGCAAATATTGATGTTTTAGTTACAAAATTAATTTAATTTTAAAATCTTTGAATTTTTTAAGTTTTCAAAAAAACTTAGGTAAATTCCTTAGGTACCCGAAGTACCCGAGAACCTCGAGAACCAAAAAAACATGACAAATATTAATGAAATATTTTCACGTTTCCGAATTTTTGACATTTTACTGAATTAAAGTAAGATACACATTTATTCGATAACCTGCATGTAACGAAAACATCAAAAACATTATGTTTTTCGCATACTTCGTCGTTTTCAATATTCCAAGGAACTAAAGCAAGTGTTATCTATATCAACAATCTTTTTAAACGCTGAGGCTTCAGAAACTCTAAAAAATTCCGGAAAAGTGTATATTAAAAAAAAAAAAAAAAACGCTTTTGAGCAAGTGTCATAGGCACTTTGAAAACCCAATATGTATCGGAAGTGCATTTTTTAAAAGTAAAGAGTTGACCAAACATAATAAAATTATGCTCGATGTACCATTTTTGCGTTCAAACCCAAAAATGCTTTGCTCGTACAACCAACGCCGCTCCAAACTTCCAAATTTCATGTGTGAGATCATATTCCTTTGCTTTCACTCAGTACAAGGTTGGTCACTCTTTTCATTATCCTTTCATCTTTGTTTTGTTCATTCCATTAATTTTTCACATGTTTTTTTTTTTCGCATCTCTTGGTTTTTTTTTTTCCACTATCTTTCACCTGTCACATTTCTAATCATTTCAAACATATCCCATCTTGTCACTCTATGGGTTATCATCCCTTAAGTGAATTCCTACTTTGTTTATGAGATTTCAACTTTTATTTTGATAATTTATGCATTTTAAGGTTTTAAGTGTTGCAGGTACTCATAACATTTAGTTTGGTTAAATTTCAGTTTTTATTTTGATAATTTATGCATTTTAAGGTTTTAGGTGTTGCAAGGACTCATAATACTTAGTTTGGTTAAATTTGATCATTAAAAGGTCTAAAATAATTTCAAACATTTTTATGATCACTATAACTCATATTTCTCAACTACATAAATATTTATTGTGTTCAAATATTGTGGTAAAAAATATGATACTATCAATTGAAATTACTCTGTGCATATCCTTTTCTACCAAAATAAAATTGAAATACATGGGTTATGAACCAATTTTCATGCTTAAAATGAATATTTCTAAGATTGTGGATAATGAGTTTGGGCATGTAGATATTGAGGACTTTTGGGGGAATGACTGATGGAAAAAGAACTACACTAGGTATTTGGTTTTCCAAATTTTGTTCAATGTGATGATTTGGTCATGGCTTGTGTCAAGTATTATCACCCATAGAAAAGGAAGATCAAATATTACAATGATATATTAATAACTAAATTTTACCATCAATCTATCAATGAAACATTTGAAATCACTATTCATCAAGAAACATTACACATAAATAGGGACATTACATTGAACTATTATAACCAAAAGAATGTTAAATGTTTAGACATGATAAATCAAATTTATCTAAAGAAAAAAACAAAAGGGGCATCAAAGCTTCTCAAGGACCTAACTAGGGGTGAACACCAAGAATAATAATCCAATATAAAAACTCTATTGAATAGGGTTATAAGTATTATAGACACTCAATTTTTCTTTGAGTAGATATGTTTGTATATTAGTATATTTTTTATTCGAAAATTATTCATAGATTAGGTATAGGTATGTTCTAACGTTTTAGAGTTTAGCTATATAAATCTTATGTTTTATTAAAGGAATGAGTAGTCTAAATAAGATAAATAATATACATAAAATAAGCACTGATTCGTTACAAATTTTGACTAGATTTAACTTCCTAAAAATACTAATAAATATATGCAAAAGAATAATTATTTAGAAAATGCATGATATGGATGATCTGAGTGCTAAAAATTGGGATTTGAATATTTCTAAGTGTCATCAACTAGATCTTTGTTTTAGACCCCATCCTGAATAGTAGCATCACACTTGGATAGTAATGCATGTGGTTCTAGTGTCCTCAAAATGGTGTTAGTATCCTCTATGTAAGATTGCTCTAAACTTTTGGGTGCCTATGCACCTATGTTTATGGGTTATGTTTCTACATGTACGATGCTTAAAACTCTATATTATACATATAGTAGTTGATTTGTGATACAAACCTTAATCCTCCTTAAAATTAAGGCATGAGATAAAATTTTTATTCATTAGCGAGATAGGCTAGACATCCTTGACACCCCATTGTGAAGAGAATTGCCTACATACCAATACTCTGAAGAATCATCAAAAATGATATAGTTATTCCCAACTAAGTGCTAGTGTAAGTGCAAGCAATGCAAGAATGATAGTGGTCTTGAATGTTTTGACTTTGTTTGAGATTGGAAACCTAGAAAATTTGAGCTTAGGTAAACTATAGATGGTACTATGTCGAATTAGGGTAGAATAGTTATTAATAACCTTGATTTTGCTCAACTTGTTTTGTGTTTGAATAGGTATTTTGCATCTAATTTCCATCTAGCGGATAAAGGTCTAAAAGTCATGTATTTATTATGTTTTGTAGTTTGTGTAGATAATAAAGATGCTTAGGAAGACCTTAGGAGGGTTTTAATTTTAAAAATATATCTATTCAGAAAAGATAAGGTAAAGGATTTTAGTGCCATTTTGGGGACACTATCACCATGTGGCTTTAGTGTCCTTAATGTGGAACTAATGTCTAGCTAGCAAGTTGCCTAGCACAAAAGGTCAAGATTAGGAAATGAGGGTTTGAGTTTGCATTTAACCTGACTAGGGGTGCTTGTGGTCTGTACAAAGGCTGGAAAAGTGTGATATTAGGCTACAAGATAGGCCTAGGGATAAGTTAGGAAAATGGTATCTCAATTAGCATTGTTATCACTCAAATACATCTTTTAGGTGATTACATTTGCCCCCTCTTTATGTTATACATGTATCAAATTAAAATGACTAGTATAAAGAAAAAAGAAGCGTACCTGGACTTACATAAGAAGTGAAGTGTATGACACTGAGTTTGAGTATGTGAAATAGTGTCTATGTATGTGAAACATTATCCAAAGCATGACCTATAAATGAAAAATACATAAATCAATCCTTAAGAGATGTCAAAAGAAAAATACTATGCTGAATAAATTACCGAGTAAAACTGAGTAAAGAGATGAGAAAGAGGAAAGAAATAAATACACCTCATTGGGTACATGAACAAATGCATGAACATGGTGATGACCTATGTGCATGCATGTATATAGTGATCAAATCATTAAATAGCTTGGATTGAGCTGATAACTCGCTCAATCTTCATGTATGGGTGGCTTAAGAACTCAATCTAGTTTTGACTTCATCATTGCCCACCCTTGTTTGGTGGATTATGACCTATGAATAGCTTGGATTGAACTAAAATTATGTCCAACCCTCTAATGTGGGTGGCTCAAGAACTCAAGTAGGATATGAATCCATCATTGCTACCCATGTATAGTAGATGTATTTGAAATTAAATTTCATAAAGTGTTAGAAATATATAATTGAGTATATCTAACTTTGTATATTGGATCCATGTCCACTTAGCTACATTAGGAAACTTTGGGCCACCCAGGAATGCCAACCACTATAGATGGAGTAAGGCACGCAAATGGTGATAACCTATAATATGATGTCAAGTGTATATAGTGTAGAGAAAATCATTGAGTTTACCATTCCATAAGATCATCCTTTGTGTAACTGAGCATGTGGAAATAATATTCCATGCAGTTTCCCCTAATTTTATATATGATTATATTGAATTTAGATCGAATTAAAATAAATATAATTGGGTATCTAAACTGAATATGGGGATGATCATGCCATGCATGATGCCTCCAATTTGAGCAATTAATATGAATCTGAGCTGAACTAGTGAGAACCTAAGTAAAATCATACCATAACTATTAAACCTATATCTAAATTTATGTAACCATGTATTATTCTTGGTTTACTATTTTTGCCAATCTAAACTATCCTAAAACTAGGGATACTGGACAATAACACCATATATTAGATAGTAGATCCATATGACACTAGTTTCCTTATTTGGGTGCTAGTGTTTGTCTGGTCTTAATTATCTGTCAATGTACTACTTTCTGAGTCATTATCTGTTCCTATGTTTATCTATGTTTGATTTTATGAAACTAAGCATGTGTGCTAAATTTTTTTTTGTGAATACAATATAATATCCTATTCTCTGTGATAAGACTCTATGAATGAACCCTAGTTTGAGGGTAGTTATTGAACCTATACAAGAACTATCCTCAAAAGAAAAATATCTACAAAATATATGTTAGTTGGAGCATATATGACAATTACATGATAAACCAATATAATCTACAAACATAACATCAAAAAGTAAGAGAATCTGATCATAAGTATGTAATGTAAGTTGTATGTATGTTATTTCTAGCATTGCACAAGGGTCTGAAGATAGATTTAATCAATGTATATAACAACTCATTTGATTAGAAATAAGTAGCTACTTAGGAGGATGGGGACTGATGTCTATCATGGTACCCAAGTAGGAAGGGTAGATGTATTAGGTCCCTCATGGCATTAACAATGGGTATGTGTAAGAAGAAAAAATGAGCATCATGGTCATGATGCATACAAGAAATAATAAATACTTGAGGCATGGAAAATAGGCCAAGGGTCAATAATACAAGGGACATGGGCACAAGTCACTAAATATAAGAAAATAAGACATATAAGGACATGTTTAAATGTCTACATATGCAATCAATAAGGAAGATAAAATAAGACTTAGTTGGAAACTAACTGAGATGACTATAATAGGGTCTAAAATTTACTGTGTAGGATTGAGACACTATCACAAATCAAGATATGAACTTCATTTTATGATTGGATAGGAGTGCTCAAATAAGACACCTTCGAGTCTAGCACTATAGTCTTCTTCTGTTACTATTATCTAGGAGACCTAAGCTTTATGGGTCTTGTTCACTATGTCTATGTGATGTTGCCTATGAAATTTTGACTATTGGATGTCTATGGAACTCCCTGTAGATCTGATCTAGGTTTTAAACCCTAGAATCCATTGTGCTTTGACAAAATTTGAGAAAGAAGGGGAGTTAGTGTGTATAAGATGAACTAAATGTGTATCCACACCCCTTGTGTGAGCATACTACCTACACACCAATAATTTGAAGAGGGATCAAGCCATATGTACTTCTCCCACTTGATGTGTTTTTTGAAATTGTGTGTATGAATATGCAAATGATAAAACTAGGTGTGTTTGAGGTGGCTAGGGAATTGTGTAAGGATTTGAATAAGCTTGTAATAGTATTTTTGACTATATTTAGAGATTAGGAAATATTTCTTGAGTAGTCTTGCTTGTATTCTTACTTACTTTCTGATATTGCCAACCCTTTCTAAATGAAGTTTGAATGGGATTTTATAGTGATATATCTGTCATGGGTTTAATGTGCTCACATTAGGTCGACAAGAAGAAGGATAAGAACTAGAAGGAACTAACCATTAGAGGTGAAAATCCACCTAGATAGGAGCACCAAAAGTGGACACTAGAGGGCCCGGTGCTATAATCCAAGTTGGGCACTATAGTCCTAACCTAACATAACATGGGGGAATAGATTTGTTATGGAAAGAGTAGTCTAACTGATATGAGATCAAGTCTGGAAGGCTAAAGATGACTGAGAATCAATGAAAGATAATTATAAGGGTCAAAAGAGAAATAAAGAGAGACCTAATGGGTTGGGTGTCATTATTCACACTCAAGTTACAATTTTTGCATTTTATATGAGTACACATTGAAAATACAATCAAGTCTATATTAGGAAAGCTATAAATGAAAATATGCATGAATGTAGTACAAATCTTTGTGAGAGTTAGGATACACATATGTGGATTCTAAACTAGTGAAAGTTGGTAAAAAATTTGAGTATGAGTAGCAATGATAAATATCAATATATAAATGTAAAAATTGGAATGTAAGGATAGAACCTAGCAATAGAAAATATGTATAAGATGCTGCCAAATGGGTGAATGTGTCAAATGAATAACTTTGAATCAATGTATATGACCCTATTGGGTAGATTATAACATGTCCATATTAGTGTAGTGGACCTGAGTCCTGTAAGCAATTTAAAAGCACTCAACAAGAATAACTGAAGCATTTATGTCTGATAAAACTGACTACACTAAGATATTATCGTGTGTAACAAATATAAGAAATGTAAACACAACAAGGCATACAATCTATAAATTTTATGTGTTCATAATAATATTTGAATGTTTTTGTGTTTTTCCATGTTATATTTTTTTGTATTTTATGGATATAAGCTATGTACAAGCAAATGAAAATAATCTATGTACAAGGAGAAAGAGAAAATAAAGTATGCAGGTACAAGAGGGTATGAACCATACTAACTAATGAGTCTCATGGGAGACTCATGATTATTGTGACCTATGTCAAATAAGGGAATTGTTATCATGCATACTATGTGAAATGGAAACTATAATCCCATAATCTACTATGTTGAGTAATCTATATTTTATCTATAGAGTGGTGTTAGGAATTTGTGGCACTGACTGTGGTGTCTTGTGAATTGTATGGGGCTTAGGAACCCATTTGGTAGAAGAAGTTGAATGTTACATAGGTGGCCTATGTGAAGAACCCCAATAACCCAATAGTATTGATCTCATCACAAATTGAGTGGAGGAAGGCCATCTAGAATATGTGACATATCTTTGATGCAAGGGTCTCTCTAATAATGGTCTCCCTAGGAGAATATGCATATGTGTTGATATAGCAAGAGTAGACCTTACCTACACTAGTGGCTCTTATAAAACTTGTGATGTATCCATAAGAGATATACTTTGATCTATAATTTTACTATGCTATATCATAAAATGGTGTTGTAACTGCCTATGTGGATAGGTAGAAGATACTCATATGAAAGACCCTCAACTTTGACCATCTACTCTATGTGTATGTACTTAAAGTATATGTGTACATTGAATGAGATGGATCATAGCTATTATAGCCATGGCCTATCCAATATCATGTCAAACATGCCTCTACTAGGTCTTACTAAGAACCAAGTGGCTATATAAGTTGTCCAACCTATAATGGATGCAAAATCTCCACATAACCACTAAAACCCGAAATAACTATGTCTATGGGGTGTATATCATGATATAAATATTCTAAATGATACAAAAGTGACATAATTTACAAGCTAATGCTTGACACATTATCAACCATAACACTCTAGATAAGATTAAGATCTATGTATGCTGGTATAAATAGTGTATGTAGATATGTATCATCATCAACAATATCACATTTTGAGAAGGTGATTAGTGGTATAGATGGGACTATAGTACGGTACATGGCAATGATGTTATGAAATGGGTATGCCTACTCTTTAATAGTATGATAAGAAGCTAGTTGTGGATGTGCTTGATACATGTAGTGAGCACTTGATGTGCTCCCTGCCTCATTTATTATGTGTTTTAAAAATGGATATGATAATATTTTTAATGCCTTAGCTTCTATTTACTATACTTTTGGTGCCTTTATGGGTGTGTCCACATCAATAATATTAGCCTCAATAAAAACTTGTATCTTATGTTTTAGGCTTATGCATTTGTTTGTTCTATGGCTTTGTGAACTATGATACCCAAAGAATGCATTGGAATCATAGTTTTTTTGAAGAGTTTGTGTTGTGGGTAAGTGAACCAACTCGGGGGACAAAAAAGGGCCTACCCATGGACATGATTTTTATAAAATTTTATAAATGTGATCTTATGCAGATGATTATAAATAGCTACACTCAAAATTTGAAGATGGTGTAAAAACATGAATTTTAGCATTTTGAGTCTAGTTTCAAAAAAACTTTTTTTTTTTGAAAAATGGTTAAGTATAAATAGGTTAAACATCTAACTTTTGAAGATACCTCCTATTTATTTAAGAATAATTAAATTCTATCATTTTGTGTGACCCACCAATTTTTTAGCATCGTTTAATATTGTTAGAAACCCTTTGGTGAATATTTACATTAGAACTTCTAGTGTGTTATGATATATATATATATATATATATATATATATATATATATATATATATATATATATATATATATATATATATATATACATACATATATACATATATACATATATACATATATATACATATATATACATATATATATATATATATACATATATACATATATATATATATATATATATATATATATACATATATACATATATATATATATATATATATATATATATATATATATATATATATATATATTGAAATTAAGTATGTCCTAAAAACTAATTAAAAAAAATGGATAGCCATCCATGTGATCCACCCTAACTATGACAAAAAAAAAAGAAAATTGAATTTTTTTAAATGTGTGTATAATTAGGCCTAGTTTGTTATCATATAATTTGTTTTGGGTTTGGATCAATGAAAAAAAATTAGTTAAATATGAATAGGCATATATGGGTGAGGCATGTAGTGGCATAAAAAATGTGTTGTTAGAAATAAATATAGTTTGAACTCTTCAAATAGCCCAAAAATTATAAAAAAATCATATATTTAGAAAGAGGACAATGTGCCCATCATAATGGTAATAAATTTTCAAATTTTGATGTTTAAATCCTTAGCATATTTGGTGATTGAAGTTGAAATTTCTTAGTTTTTTTCTAAAATTCTCGATCTCAATTATAGATGCATAGTACCAAGCCTTTGGCTTAGAAATCCAAGCTATTTCTGAGCTTAAAATCTTAGTTTTTTTAATTTAAATTGAAATAATGTGTGCATGTTTTATAATTCTTATGCATTAAATAGTGTATTATACAACACGTATGCATTATATAATGCATACACATTGCTTTGTTATAAGTTTAAAACCAACTCCATGAGTATTTGGTAATTACATGTGAATCCATCTTTGTACATAGGCTTATATTTACTACTCTAAATGTTAATATATACTTTAAATTTATTTTAGTAAATATAATAAATTAGGGTCACTCAAATTTTGATAGAGTTGGTCTCATAGTTGCATGCCTTACAATGTGGAAAATAGTTTTCAAAATCTAATCAGGTCAGTACTTAGGCATTTTCAAGGTCTAAGTATTAAACCTATGGATTTCAAGACATAAATTTTGTAATTGATACCTATTTTTGGTAAACATATAGTAATTTTTTAGGTTTTTGTGCCTTTCAGATTCATTCCTAGCATTTATAAGAGTCTTAGGTTTGTCAAAATTAAAATTTTCAAACCACTCACTTTGAAATTGATGTAAAGTGGTGTGATTAGGGTAGCATAGGTCACATTGATGACCTACACACATCAAACAACTACTTTGTGTAAATTTCACTTATTCATCATCCTCCCCTCATCCTTGATCACTTCCTACTCATTCCTCATCATCCCTAATTACTCTCTCATCACTATTCATTATCCCTAATCACTCCGTCATTGACCAAGTCACTATCCCTATTCATCTTTAATCACTCCCTTATCCTCCATAATCACTCCTCCATTTACTCTCACTATCACTCATCATCTGTAATCACTCCCTCCCCATGCTTCATAATATCTAATCACTCTTTCCTCATCCCTCAACATACCTAATCACTTCCTCATCCCTATTCACTCACTCCTCACCCCTAATCACTCCTTCATTGACCTTAGTTGTCTCTCATCATCTCTAATCACTCAAGATTATCATCCTTAATCACTCTATCATTGATTATCAACATCATTCATCATCCCTAATCACTCACTTCTCATCCCTCATAATACCTAATCAATCTTTATTCATCCCTCATCATCACTACTCACTCCCTCATTGACCCTCACCATCCGTAACCATCATTCATCACTCCATCATTGACGCTCAGCATCCTAGATCGCTCCCTCATCATATTGCATAATTATATACTATAAAGATATATTTGATTCCAATCATATGTTTTTTAATCCATTATAATAGAAATTAACTCTTTTCTAGGACTTGTGTTGTCAATGCTCATCTTTGATAGTCAATTTTATTATTTAATGAATTAGATGATATTCCAAATTTGTAATCAAGTAACATAAGTATTAACACAAAATAGACTCTAAATTTTAGTTCATCTAATTATCTTTGTTTTACAGCTAACTAAATGAAACTTTATTCGGTTCCATCTTTGGTAGTTTGGTTCAAAAGATAAAAATTATACATAAATATCTTGTATAATTTTATAATTCTAAGAATATTTGAATCAGATGCAAAGTTATTTAGTGTTTACCATTCTTGTATAACATGAATCCTGGTTAGGTTCACACATGCACTCCTCATGTGTGTAATGTGTCCCAAATATTTTATCTCTAGCATGAAAAATGAACATTTATTCATGTTATCACAAAAATATGGAACTACAAAATGTGAAACACTAGTTCAACATGGTGTAGATGTTCATCCCATGTTTCATAAATATTAATATGTCATCAAGGTAGATTAAAAAAATGGCATAGGTAAAGGGCCTAAGGATGTCATTCAACATCTTGAAATGAATGAATTTGTTATATGAGTTAACCTAAAAGACATAATCAACTAGTCAATTAATCCTTCCTTAATTTTTAAGACTGTATTCAAAATGTCTAAGGTTTAACATGAATATGATGATACCTAAACTTAACATTAATTTTGCAAAAGACTTTTACGTTGTGGATATAGCAAAAAATGCCTTAATATTTAAATTAGGATAATAGTTCTTGACATTAATCTTGTTATTTTTTTTTTAAATTAATACACAACTTTGGCACAAACATAATTGAGTTTCTGCAAGGCAATGATTTGGGCATGATGTGTCCATTATCCATTATTTCATGGATCCACCACTTGATCTATTCATTCTCTAGAAATGATATGTTGTATAAAGAGGTTTGAGGTAGAGGTAGTTAGGGGATCAATTCAATAGTATTGTTTAGTGTATAGTGTGCAAGAATTTATTTAGGTGATTGAAAGATATCCTTGTATTCATCTAGTTTATAGTTTAATTATTTTATCTTTATTATTTTTGGATAAACCACAATATGATATGGTGACATAAGGATGTCATAAAAATTTAATTCTTACCATTAAGATTATACTTCTTACTAAAACTAACAATATTCTTTCACTTCCTAGTATTAATGACTGAAAGCTTATGAACTATGATATATGGTATCTCAGATCTAGACAATCTATCAAAAAATTGAAAGGATTTAATTCATAGACTACATGTAAATGGTATATACATGGATGACCACATGTAAAAAATCACAAACCTATAATGGTGATATGTCACAAAGGATTTCATCTTTAAAAAGTTTGATTTTGTACACTGTTAGGTGATCTATTTCTCAAGGCCTACACTAGACCATACAATAGATTATGGTTATGGATGATGTATAAATTTCAAGTTCAATTTTTGAAAATATGATTTTGGAGAAATTAAATTCTTCTGACTTCCATTATAAATGATGAAGTATATTGTCTTACCATTGATCTACATTTTTTAATGAAATAATATTTTTTATTCATATAATTTCTTCTTATTGGAAGTAGAGATTTTTTTAGTGCCGACCATATCATTGGTTTAATAATCTATTATCTGCTTAACTTTTTATAGTGATAGATAACTTTTACCCACTTCTAGAGATGTGCAAGTAGAGAGCTCATAGTGTGACACTCTTCGTTGGATTGAATATTGAAGTTATGAATTAAGCACCACTTTCTAATCTTGGACTATTTGTTCTAATCATTTGAAAATTATTTTCCACTCTATGGTATGATGACTCAATAAATATACATACAAATAAAAGGCCTTAAATATAATCATTTGGATCATAAAATTTCCTCATAAAAAAATCATTTGATTGGTTTCAGGAAATCGCATAGCTTGGTGATACTCATGTATTTCCTACCCATTTTTGGTGTTATGGTGGTTTTACTCGCTTGTCTCTTTTGGTGTATTTTCAATTATGAATTACATAATTTTTAATAGGCCCAAATTTTTTAATAGGTGCTAAATTTTTTTATTTTAAATTTATCTCCACATCATTTTGATCACTATGTCTTATATTTTATGTTAGCACTCAACTCTCCATTTGTATCTCTTAACATTGTTAAACTCCAACAAAATACCACCATAAAAGTATTGGATGGAGTGATTAAGGATGAAGAGGAGTGAGGAATAATTGAGTAAATATGATGAGGGATTCAATAGGGATGATGAGAGATGATGAGGGTCAATGAGGGAGTGATTGGGGAGGATGAAGGAGTAATTAGGGATGATGAATGATGGTGAGTATTAATGAGGGAGTGATTAGGGGAGATGAGGGATGCGAAATGAGTGATTAGAGATGATGAGGTATGATGAAACAATGATTAGGGATGATGAAGTGATGTAGGAGAAACACAATCCAATATAAATAGTGATCTAGTTTACATGTTAAAAGTCTTTAGAAGGTTGTCAAGGTCATAAGAAGTCTGTAGGGATTTTTCTAAGTTTATAGTTTTATGTCAATTTTGAATTAGAGTTGTATTAAAATTTATAGACAAATATTTCATTTGAATTTTTTAACTTTCATAAAGACTTAAATATTATTTCAAGAAGTCCAACACTGAATTTCATGTGGTTATATGTTAGACTTTAGTGTGGATACTCTCAACATATAAAAGATGTTAGAATTCAGTTGATGGTTATTTGGTAATAAGAGTCTTTTCCATTTATTATTTTATATTTAGAGTTATATTAAATAGAGTTAAAGGGGGTAGGATTAGAAAGGATGAATTTAAATAACCAAAAATAAGTGAATAAAGACAAGTTTTTATTATTTTTAGACAAGAAAGCAAACAAACTTTGCATGTTCTTGAATATGTGCAAAGATAGTTGACAATGTGCATGATCGCGAAACATGATTATTAAAAAGTTATTTGTGATAGTTGTGTGAGTGGTAAGTTTAAAATACATTTTTATGGTTATTATATCATTTTTCATTTGAGTTTCATATATTTTGAATGTTTAAATTACAAATTGTATACCCTGTGCTTTTAAAAACTATGCCTTAAAATCTGAGTGAAGGTCAGAGTTTTGTGGAAGAATATATTATATTTGGTGGGATTTTGGAATTTATGAGTAATTAGTAATTTGAAATAGCAATTACTTAATATTCCTTAAACAATGTATGGTTCTATTTTTCTAAGGACATTCTATGCTGAGAAACACAACCCTATCTTTTTGATCAAAAGTTCTGAGTATACATCTATGTGAGAAGGTATATGCATGTATTAGAGTGAACATTCAAATGTATATTTTATTTATTTTATTCTCATATGATAATTAAGTTTTATATTATTTTAATTATATTTCATATATTTGGATGAGCAAAAATAAAACTAACACAGTCCTGTAGTCATCAAGAAACATAACATGGTCAAAGTGTTATAGATAGAATAAATTTATTGTTTAAAGTGTATAGACATTATAAAGATGAGTTTCAGCCTTAATGTTTATTTATAACCCTTTGTGGAATGAATTAGATCAAATAACCTCTTCTCATATTACTATAGACCTATGACTAAGTACATAATCTATTCAAATTTGGTTAAGTCAATATATTGTAGGTTAAAAAGGGAAATTTAACACTTGGAAAATTTAAATAGGGTAAAATAAGACCTAATCTAATATTCAAAGTCATTAGAAATGCCTTTGGAATATTGAAATCTTATTTTGACCCTTCTTGGGTCTGTGAAACCAATCCAACCCCTATATTAGGGTTTTTACTTTCAAAGTGAGTTTTTAAGAGTTATAAATATCAATAATTAATGAAATTTGGTGAAAAGTTTGAGTTAAACATGAAAAAATACAATATAGTGTTTTTAAGTTGTGTAAGTATGGATGGGGGAGGATTTTGTGGTAGAGAGGGTAGAAGGAAACCTAAAGACATAATCTAAGAGTAGAAAGATCCAAAATAAGTTATCTAACAGTTGAACCAAAGATTAAAAAATTGTGAATAAATGGGATATATTATAGTGTATCCATAACTGAGGTTTATTTGATGATTTGAGTCCATACAAGAAGAGTCTATGAGAGAGTAAGAGGTAGTGTATGATATGAGGATTGTGTTGAAAAGTTAAGTAGGGTTGAGAAGAATTTAGAGAGAACTCAAAGGAGTGGAAGAATTTTTTTTATATCCTTATTAGAGCCTAAGGAACCAAAGATGATATTTGATCCAGGTTTTTATAAAGTTTAATGACTAGTAAGGGGGATAGTCTCAAAATAAGAGAGATTGAATGCATTGAGTAAGGATAATAAAAGGAATAGTTTAGTGAGACCATCTAAAGAATGGTGGAGAAAAAAAGAAATGAATAAAATGAATATGTGTATTTGAAATGTGTGGAGGATCTAAAGATAGATGTCAAGGAAAGATAAAGTGAAATCTATGTGGATATTTGTAAAGGGCTTGGACAAGAAGAGTATGTAATAGGGATCTACACCATGAGGGATGGTGAGGGAAAATGAGAGATTTATTATAAATGATGAGGAATGGTGAGGGTAAATAAGGGAGTGATTAGAGATGATGAGGGATGAGGAGGGATTGATTATGGATGATGGAGCGGTGATTAGGGAACATAAACGCCAATGAGGGTTTGATTAGGGATAATGAACGATGGTGAGAGCTAATGACGGAGTGATTAGGGATGGTGAGGGTCAATAATGGAGTGATGAGGGATGAGGAGGGAAAAGGTGTGAGTTATTAGGTATTATGAGGCATAGTGAGGGTCAATGAGGAAGTAATCAGGGATCATGAGGGAGTGATTACAGATGACTAGGGATAATAAAGGTTAATGAGGGAATGATTAGGGATAATGAATAATGATGAGAGAGTGATTAAGGGTGATGAGGCATGAGTATGAAGTGATCAAGGATGAGATAAGGATTATGAATAAGTGAAATTAACAGAATGTGGTTGTTTAATGTGTATAGGTACTCAATGTGATGTACACTACCCCAATAATGCCACTTTACATCAATGGGACCCAATTGAGTCATGTTATCCCATATGTTTGAGGTAAAAGATGTAAACGTTTTGTATAGGTCATTAATGTTACCTACACTACCATTATAACACCACTTTGCATCAATGTGACATAAATGAGTCATGTTATCCAACATATTTGAGGTATAAGATGTATAAATTTGGTCATGAGAAGATTACTACAGGTCTAGAAAGTTACTTTCAAGAGGATTTCCTTGAAATTATATGGGTAAGGCCTAAAAGAGTCTTATAGAGTCATCAATGGCTTGAAGGATGGCATCTAGATGAGTAATGGCCATGTGAAAGGGCCTAAACATGTAATTACCTTCCCACAATAGGTGTATGATGTGCGTAGGTCATCAATGTGGTTGTTTGATGTGTGTAGGCATGAGTAAGAAGTGATCAAGGGTGAGGTAAGGATGATGAATAAGTGAAATTAACACAAAGTGGTTGTTTGATGTGTGTAGCTCATCAATGTGACCTATCCCACCCCAATAACACCACTTTGCATCAATTTCAAAGTGAGTGGTTTGAAAAATTCAATTTTGACAGACCTAAGACTCCTAGAAATGTCAAGAATCAATTTGAAAGGCAAAAAAACCTAAAAAATGACTATATGTTTACAAAAAATGGATATCAATTGCAAAATTTATGCCTTGAAAAACTATTTAGATTTTGACTTGATTGGATTTTGAAAAATTATTTTCCACATTGTAAGGTGTAAAACCATGAGACCAACTCTATCAGATGTTGAGTGACCCTAATTTATTATATTTACTAAAACAAACCAATAATATAAATGTAAACTTATACTTAAAATTTAGAGTAGTAAATATAAGCCTATGGACAAATATGGATTCACATGTAACTCCAAAATGACCATGAAGTTGGTTTTGAACTTATAACAAAGTAATGTGTACATGTTATATAATGTGTATGTGTTGTATAATACACTATATAACATGTATGTATTATATAATGTGTATAATTTATTTGAATTTGAGTAATGTGTATGCGTTATGGTTCATTAATTAATGAGCCATAATTTCAATAACTCAATCACATTAATTAAATAATGCAATCACATTATATAATAATGTGATCGCATTACCTAAAATTTCTAGGAAATTGTCCCACAACTCCATGCATGTATCCTCATCTCAACCTCTTTAATAGGAGGGAGAGATATGAAATTACATTTGAACAGCTAATTTTAAACTTGTGATAGTGACTTTGGAAGGTTGGTGAAGATTCAATGTTGAGGAGTGGATAAACCAATCTAGGAGATGGATTGAAAGCTACATTGACTGTGGCCTTTTGATCACTCTTATTATGAATGGACCTTAACTTGTATGAAGGATTATTTTAATTCTTAATAGTTGATTCTGATCTATTGGTATATTCTAGTTTGCCCACTGATATAGGGTTGGTCTCTCTTCCTTTTACTGAGTGGCACAAACTTATGAATGTAGGAAACTTCTTAAATAAGATAACTTCATGTAATACTAGTAAAAGTATTTATTTAAAGATATCTTGAAGCTCTTTGTCTGCCATGGGGCTAGTCAATTTGGATAATATAGTCTTGTATCATAAGACATATTTTGTGATAGGTTCATTTGACTTTTGTTTCATCCATGCAACTTGGGCATTCCACTGATATGTATGGATAAGTGTGATAAAAACATGTTTTACAAAGGATTGAATGTGGTGATAGATTGATTTTATAATTAATAAAACCCCTATAAGTCATAATTGTTTAAACTATGTGGAAACAATTTTGTGAGAATGTAATCATTAGACATGTAGTCCAAACATGCTTCATGAAAAGCTATGAGATGGTGCTCTATGTCACACTTGCCATCATATAATGTAATATTTGGTGCCATGAAAAGATGACAAGGGTGTTTCCTCTATGTGATCTGCCAAAGATATATATAAGAGAATATAAGAATTTGAGGCATGTGCTGGCCTAGTGGCTCCCATCACAAGATGTAACACCTTAGCCTATAGAGTATGAATCTCTTGCATAATGGATTATACATTTGGAGTGGATGAAATAGCCATAAAGGTGTATTTTTCACTATTTTTTTTTAAATTAAATTTTTAAGTTGTGCTAGTTGAGTTCAACCCACTATAGGTACAACAATGTTATTATCTAGGGTAGTTGAAGATTGACCGTTATTTGTTTTTTTCTTAATTTCTAGTATGATAGGATTTTTGCATGATCAATTAGATATTCCTAAATTGTATCTTTGAAGCTCTGTAATATCTCCTATTTATTGATAGTCATGTCATCATGTTTAAGTGGAGGAAGAGTGTCCTAATTTTCAATTTGTATATCATCTTGTTCTCGATCATATTATTCATCTTCAGATGCACTATCATTGAACTTCACATAATTATGGTGTGAAGGATGAATAACTAGAGTTATGATAGGTTCCTTATCCTTGTTATAGGACCAAATAATAAGAATCTAAATCCTTTCTATAGGATTACCACATAATCTATCACTTTTTTTAATGGAAGAGAGACAAATTTTTGAGATGGAATATAGTAAATAAATTGGAATAAAATTTATAAAACAATATATATGAAATTTGAAAAATTTAAAGAAACTAATGAAAATAAGAAAATGAATGATACAAACACTAAGAGCATCTAGGATTATGATTTTGAATTTGGGTTGATTTTTAAAAATTAAAATTATTTTTAAATAAATGAAAACCTAATGTTGTATTGATTATATGAGCTAGGTGATACTAAAACATTATAAAAATAGATTTTGTAACCCCAATTTAATGTAGAAAAATTAGGAGAAGGTAAACCTTATGTGAACTAGAGTTTTATGAAATATTCAAAGTAAGTTACATTCACCAAATGTTTTAACCTTTTAGTATTTATCTATGTAAATTCTATGTTTGATTAAATTAATTGATTAGTCTAGATTAGTAAAATAATATGCATAGAGTAACGATTGATTTGCTACAAATTTTGACTAGCTTTGACCTCTTATAAATAGTAATAAATATATGCAAATAAAGACTTATATAGAAAATGCCTGATATAGATGATCTAAGTGATGGAAACTGAGATTAGAATAGGTCTAATTGTTTTTAAATGGATACATGTGTTAGAACCCATAATGGACACTTGTGCTACACAAGGACAATAGTGCCATGTGGATTTAGTGTTCTAAAAATGGTGCAAGTGTCCTCTATGCTAGATTGATATGAACTTATGGGTCCATCTGCACCTATGTTTATGGGTTCTAATTATGGACACATGAAGTTTGAAAATCTCTATTATGATTTTAATATCTGATTTATGATGTAAACCATAATTGTCCTTTTAAGTAAGGCATGATCTAAAAAGTGTGTTCATTAGTAGGATAGGCTAGACATCCTCAAAAACCCATTATCAAGAGAGTTTCTTACATACCAATAATCTAAAGAGGGATTAATCATAATTTAGTTCTCCACACCTAAGTGTTGGTACAAGTACAAGTGATACTAGAGTGATAGTGGTATTGAATGCTTGGAATGTTCTTGAGATTGGAAACCAAAAACATATGAACTTGGGGTAGTATTAGATGGTACTATGTAAAATTAGGGCATAATAGGTATTAATAACCTTGATTTTTATCAGCTTGTTTTGTGTTTGAATAGGTGTTTTACATATAATTTATATTTAGTGGATAGAGATCTAAAATTCATGTATTTATAGTGTTTTATAGCTTGTGTGGCTAAAAATTATGCTTATGCTGACCTTAAGAGGATTTTAATATTAAAAATATATATTTTTGGGAAGGATAGGGGAAAGGACATTAGCATCATTTTGGGGATAATTTCACCACATGGCTCTAGTGTCCTTAATGTGGCGCTATTGTCTAACTAGAAGGCTGGTGGGCATGAAGGGCTAGGATCAGGAAATGAGGGCTTGAGATTGCATTTAAGCTTAGTAGGGATGCTTGTGGTCTAAAATAAAGATATAAAAGTGTGATAATAGGATCTAGGATATGTCTAGGTCTAATCTAGGAAAAATTTATCTCAAGTAGCACTCTTAACACTCAAATACCACTTTTACATGATTAAAAGGTGATTATTGATGATCTCTATGAGAAGTTGATAAGGTTTGAATTGACCCAACCATCCTATATGAAATTATACTTTATATATTATATAATTTATTTGAGACAATGACCAAGGTTAAATTTATAAGGATAAGATTTCCATCAAAACTCTATATATGATAAATTTCCATAAATCACTCATGAGTAAGGAAAGAATTTTTTTAGAAGAGTGAACCATATTTTCAACATGTTAGTTGTGAGGAATTTGGAAATAAAATGTAGCTATAATAATTTCAAATGGAGTTGCTACACTGAGGAAGAAATATTGATGTTATTTCAATCAATTTCCAAAATTCATATATATTAGAGTTGGAGGGTTCTTGTGTCTCTTGTATAAGTTTCAAGTATAGGAAATATGTAAACTCATTGCCATCAGTATTTTTAGGAGTTATTATTTGATAAAATCATCTCAAATATATGTGCAGATCATCCCAAGATGACTCTAATATTGAAAAACATATGACTTGATTTCCAACGAAGTTTCATATGAAAATATTATCCAATGATAGGATATAATCTCAAGCTTGATTTCAATTATGTACATGTTCTTGAATTTGAATATTATTGAGAAGACTATGAAGATGAATTTGAGGTGAGAAAGAGAGAGTATTCAAGGAAGACCCCTAGATAAAATTAAGGCATTTAGATTGGAATGGGTTACTAAGGGGATTACTGATGATGGCTCATATATGATTGACCTTATCTTTGATAATGTAAATCTTTTACCTCTTCCATATTGATTGGAACATCAAATAATATTTTTATTTGAATGAGTGCACAAAATTTGTCTTGGAAATATCAATGGCTTGGTTCCAAAATAAATTGTTATAATACATAACTAAAATAATTTCAAAGGTTTTTGGAAGCCAAGAAAAAACAAAATTAACATCTATTACACAATAATCTCACTGTAATGTATATAGAAAATCCATTGGCCAAACATGGAAATAAGTGGAGGAAATGATGATGATCCTAAAAAGAAGAATTTACTAGGTCCAACTTATGTTTATGTAACTACAAAAAACACCTCCAAATCTTGTGATCAAAAGGACTCTTATGTTTATTTTACACAAGTTTGACTTGTATCCCATGTCACTTTGATCCATGTGCCTATTATTTATTATATTTCACCTCCATAACCTATTCTATATGTAATAAATCATTTTACAACATGTTCATTTTTTCAAGTAGTTTGGACATGAAAATAAAAAGATAAGTTACTATAAAATATAGATACGGCCTAGTATAAGTAAGTTAAACCAAACTAGGTCTACTAATTATTGATAGACTATTTGATTGACTAGTGGTGAATTCATGTTAGTCGATACTTTTCTCTCAACTTCAATAGATGGAGTTTTTATAAAAATCATTTATTATATTTTTTATAACAAATATTTGGCACATGTTTTGTTTTAGACATAAAATTCGTGTAACCATTTTTCAAAAATTCTACACTTAAAAAATATTAAAGTGATTATAGATATGTCATTTCAAAAACAAAAGACATGTTAGATGTCACACATTGAATCAAGAAAATATTTATTTCATTGATGGAAATATCATAAACATATACAAAATAACTATTATGTCATCACCAACTAATTTAAGTTAGATATTAGATTCTGAATCACTTCTTTTAAAATTAGAATATCTAAGATATTTATAAATTTTAAAATATCAAGCTTGAGGATCTTACTTAAATCAATATAAGGGCTTTAATAACATGAAAATCATATGTTGTATTATAATAATATAGAATCACCATGGTTGAAGCATGACCATTTATTTCTTCAAATATTTGTTTTGGAAAGCATTTTTCACATCTATTTTATATACTTGGTGACCAAATTGAGTAGGAATAATAACAACCATTTGAAATGTTACATTTTTTACTATAGTATATTTTTTCCCCCATAATTTACTCCTTATGCGTATCCCTTAGTATCAATAAAATATTTTTATTTATCTAAAATCATCTAACTTACATTTCACTTTGTAACTTTGTTTACATCGAATGGATTTATTACCCTAGGGTAGATCAAACCAAACCCAAGTTCCAATTTTCGTTAAATCATAATACTCCACCTTCATGTCATATTCCCCTTCATGATTTCCTTTATCCTTTCCATAAATATGTGGCTCAAATATTTGTGAAAAACCTAAATTTAGAACAAAATATACCTGCTCATGACATTGGACTATTTATTTCCTAGATCTAGGGGATTTTCCTTCCATTGTGGGATAAATCTCATCTTCTTTTACATCTTTCAATGTGGAATATTAAAAATTTGGTATTTTTTTATAACTAGTCTAATAAAATTATGAATCATTATTTGTTTCACTATATCCTTCCATGAATCTTGACTTCTTTGATGTATGCATTTTTTACTCATGTTCCACTTTGGTGCTTGATCTATATTCATACTCGTCAATAGATTTTCATAGATTAATAATATAACTGAGTTTACAATTACATGTATTTTTATCATCTATTATGACATCTCTATTTATAACAACTTTATTTGTAAATATATCTGATAAATGATATTATGTGAATTTATCAATGTTGCCAATAAACATGTATATTTTAATTTTTTGCATGTAAAAAAATTCATTTTTCTTTAAGAATTACTACAAAATACATTAAAAAAAAAGAGAAATAAATTACTTCAGGTGTTATACATGACCATGATTATTTAGGGGTGGTGTCTTGCATATCCTGACATAGACTTCAATTGAAAATGTACAATACATTATTTACATCTTCTACCCAATATCAAAAAGGTACATTCTAGCTTTCCACCATAAAGCATGCCATTTCCATGATAGTATTGTTTTTCCTTTCTAATACTCCAATTTTATATGGAGTATAAGGATTTTTATACTACCTATGTATACCTTAATGTGTGCATTATGCTTAATTATTTTTGAGATGAAATTTTCTCTATTGTCAAATTTGAGTTTTTTAACATGTTTAACTGATTCTTTTTTAAGCAATTATTTCCATGCAAAAAAGTTATAAAAGCATTTTACTTTATAATATAATAAATACACCCAAATTTTATTATAAAAATAACCAATAATTAACAATAAATAGTAAATAATATGTTTGATATAATGTACAAGTTTTCATTAGACCATGTAAATTTGCATGTACTAAGTCAATTACACCTGCTACCATCCATTATTTTCCAATAGGAAATGATTTTTTAAGTTTTTTACCCAACTGACACCTTCTGATAAAATTTGAACTTTATTGAATGAATGGAAGTCTATTCACTATTTTAGTCTTCCTTTAAAAATTTAAATATTCATCACTAAGCTGACCATATATTTCATTTCAAAGAGTACTGGTATGCTCATTTGATGCTAGTACATGTTATTTTATTGTCTTAGGATTTATAAGTTTGCATAAATCTCTTTCCCTAATACCCATAACACTTAAATTATCATTCATTATAGTTACTATGCATTTTTCCTTCAAAGTTTAAAACAAGAATTGCTTTTTTTTTTTTTTTAAAAATCTCACTTATAAATAATATATTTTTATTCATATTAGGTGAATATATAATATTATAATTATATATATTAAAGCACTATTTATTGTAATATTAAAATCCCCCTTGGACCTATAACAAAATGACTCCACCCATCAACCAAAGAAACATATTATTTAATACTATTATCCTCATTGAAATTCACATACAATTCTTTATGACATGTGTATTGTCAAGATGTTCCTATGTTGAAGTACCAAATTAATGACTTGATGGATTGGTTATGTGACTATACAATGCTAAATTTCTTTGGTATTTCATCTTCATCTTCTTCTGCAATATGAACAAACCTAGACATATTTTTTTCATTAACCATATCTTGTTGTTGATTATAATAATCTTTCCTAAAATGACTAAGTTCCTTACAATAAAATCATTTATGCTTAAGATTACTATATGTACTTAACAATAATTTTGGGGGTTTATTTTTCATGACTGATTTTATTCCACTATTTTACCTTACCAGTTTATTATGCTATCAATGCACTTTTAGTAGAAATCAATGTTGAGGTAATTGATTGATCTTGCATCCTTTTTATCTACATGATAAGTGTTAACATATTTTATAAATATATTGTCGATCCTTGGAATCATATGAAGTGACTCATAAAATGAGTCATATGACAATGGTAAATTCTGTAGTACCAAACAAATTTTGTCTTGATCATATATAGGTTTATCAATTGATTTTAGTTGATCACAAATATATTTTAGATGAAAAAAGTCATACACATAGTAACTTTACTATATCTTAATGTAAAATAATCTATTTTTGAAATACAACACCCTTCTATATTTTGAATCTTGGTATTTAGTAGTAAAACACTTCCACAAATCTAAAAATATAATTTAATTTATAAATTATGAAACTAGATTGTCATTAACAAATAATTTTAAAAATAATAAATTCTCTCTATTACATTTTTCATAGTCATCAAGTTCATCGCCTAACTTTCTTTATTTCACAAGTAAATTTTGATTAAGATTGCAATATTCACATAGATTATCTTATGATTCCAAAAATTAAAAAAATTCATATAAATATTTTCAGAATCTAGTAACAACAAGTGTTTTAAAATATTTGTTTCCCCTTGTTTTATAGTAAAAAAATTAATTCAGAAAAAATATAAATGATTTTAAAATTATTTTGTTTTCACATAAAATCTACACTAAAACTAGAAAAAGTTACACATTTTTATCTTAAAATGCTTTACGATTTATGATAAATTAATTATACTATTTTTCTCTAAATTACCTCAAAATTATGGAAACGTTTCTACTTACAATTTTCCATAATTAGAATTGATTGTTCTCCTAGACAAGTTTTGCTGAAAATAAGTGAAATTTAAAATAAAGTTAAACTTGAGTGAAATTTAAAATATAGTCTAGTTTTCCTAAATTTATATTAATTTCAAAATTTTAGTGTAAGTTTTTGAAACCTTTTATCAGCCAATGGGATGTAAACTTTGTAGTTTTAGATTATTTCATTCTATTTATTATTATGTGACCTCCTTAAATTATGTTATGGATTTGTTTGGAACTGCAATGATTTGGTTTAGATCAGATTTGAATAGTAAATAAAACTTGCAAGAAACAAAAAATTCACCATGTCTCTCTCCCACACTTATTCTCTCATGTTGTTCTCCTTTCAACATACTTACCTTTCCTCTATATTATTATTATTGGATTAGAAAAACATATGAAAAATAACATGCTCCACCATATCCTCTCTTCAACTTGTTCAACATGAGGAAGAAAAATAAAATATTAGATGCTTGTTATATCACCACTCCACCAAGTTGCACCTCACATTTATTAGGATGTTTATCAACAAAACATTTTCAATTTGGTTGTGTTATTCTAAATTGGTTTATAAGGAAAATAAAAAATATGATATTGATCAATAAAAAGATATTTTGATTTAGAAAAT
Source organism: Torreya grandis (assembly GCA_037957365.1). NCBI lineage: Eukaryota > Viridiplantae > Streptophyta > Pinopsida > Cupressales > Taxaceae > Torreya > Torreya grandis. Next base: position 1,640,072 of record JARHVA010004066.1, read on the forward strand.
ATGTTTAACTAAAGTATAATATAAATCATAATTTATATTTTCTATGTATTTCTTGTATTACAATGCCTCTTACAAACCCTAATTGATCAATAAAAGGCCTTATTTAACCAAAAAACTACTTAAGATAAATAAAATTCATCGCATCACCAACCAGTCATCCTCTAGGCATACCACACCCCTCTCAAGGAAAAGGCTCTATGTTTCCATATGAAAAAAACATATCTGAGTCTCCTTAAGGTGTTTTTCTCTTCACATGATTCCTTCCTCTTGCACACAACTATGTTAAGATATTTATTTTACCTCACAAAATTTTCTCCAAGGTATATAAATGGATCTATACCATATAAAATAATTTAGAAACTCATTAGCATTAAAAAAATACACAAGATGTTCCATATAAACAACTTAAGTTCTACTAGAAACTAGAATGGCCAGTTTAAATAGATAAACTAAAATCCAACTAATAATTTTCATAAATCTTTAGTAAATATAGAAGATTTAAATTATCAAAAACATCAAATATTACTTATAATAAAAACATAATTTAGTAGACTAAACTAATACTCATGTCTCCATTCAGCCTCCACCTTGTGCTCCACATCCTCCTCATGTTGTACCTTCTTATCCACATCCTCCTTCCATACCTCCATCACCACAAGAACATGTTGTTATAGGAGACCTCACAAGGGCTTGTCAAAAATCACTTTCTCTATTTGAGTCATCCATAGCACAATATACATAGTATATCATTTATTTATGTAGTTCATCCTTATCCTAGGTTAACTAAATGATAAAGAAGTAGATCAAGTGTGGTGTGAAGGCTATTTATCTTAAGTTTGATGCAATGGCCAATTTATCATAGACCTCACCATTTAAAAAGACTAAAAAAACTTCAATATTGATATCTTAGCCTTTAGGTATGTAATTCATATAAATTTCCAAACCCATTGCTAATAAAGATGAACATGATATTAAATCCACATATTACAAATTGAGTAGAATATAACCATTAAATGGGTGTTCATAATTTTCAAGGTATTATAGTATTGTTTTAGAAAGAATAGAGTTTGGGAAGAAACCCCAAGAACAATGAAAATAATAATAATGAACACATTATGAACATATAAAGGCATTTTTAATTCTATACAATTTTATAATTGTATCAGTTCCATAATTTAATCCTATTGATGATATTGACAAGACTATTGTTTCCAAAATTTATAAGTACATCAATCATGAAAAGTAATGAAAATTTCATAGAACAACTTGATATTATGGTATTACATTTATTGAAAAAATTAGAAGATCATACAACATCATAAAAGAGTATAATACCAATCTCTCTGAGGAAATTAATAAATATTTTTAAGGGATGTGAAATGGAAATAAACATATTATGATATTTGGAAGATATTGCACATTTAGACATGAACACTATTATTTCTAACAACAATTAGCAAGGTGGATGAAAACATGTGTTTTTTAATGTTTTTTAAAGTGTGGAATGGAAATTGAGTGTTCTTGAAGAAGCTCATAATGTTTTGTTAAAATATTTCCATCTTTGTGATGAACTCATTTCTAAGATCTATGTAGACATCTAGTCTATACATTGTGAATTAAAGAATACCAAAATAAAGATACAATTATAAAATATGATTACGAAATAAATATTCAGTGAAGATAACTTTAATTTAGAGGCTATGAATAAATTGAGTCATATTCAGGGTGCACTCAACAAATTTAACAAAAATCTTCCTAACGTATTCAATAGAAATGATGAGATGAATGAAATAATGATTATTATCAAATAAAATCATATCTAAAAAAAGAAAAAATTAACATGTCAGTCCAAAAACTTGGGGCCTCTAGGTTGAAATCAACATAAATTAAAAATTATAGGTAGACCCTACAACCAAAAATCCATTCAGATGAACCTCTTGAGTCTTCTCTCTCTTCGTTAATTCTCTCTTATTTTTATATTTCATATTTTTTTATAGTATGTTGATGAGCATAAGTCGCATGACTATTTTGGTGATTTAAAATGGTAAAAAGTGTGTATCATATTATTTTGAATATAATATGGTCATAGCTAGGATATCGATATCTTGTAAAAGTTAAAATGTCTCCTTCAATCCTGTAAGTGAAAGGTCATGAAGATGAAGAGTCATAGCATTTTCACAACATAAGAATTATGTATAAGGAAATAGTTTTTTTCAATGTGTAAACCAACAAGCACCTTTTGATATTTGAAATTGGGTGGGCTATAGCACACTAAGTACTTTTTACCAACACCCTGACCCTTATCAGCCACATTATCTCTATAATAATAATTATATTAATAATACATTTATCTTAATATTAGTAAATTATGTTGTATCAACTAATAAATATATTGTAAATAAATTAATATTTTAAAAATAAAATGCTTTTGTTCTTTGATATAAAAAAAAGGCCACAGTCTACTCTACCACTTTTATTTCCACATCTTCCAGTCAACCAGTAAGTTCTACCCTACCATAGTCCAAAAGGCTTACTATGACTAGACTATAATTAAGTATTGGCTTAGTATGACTAGACTATAACTAAGTGTTAGCCATATAATATATTCTTAGGTAGACTAAGGAATCAAATTAACTATGATTCAAACATAAAATACATTGTTAGGTACTCCATATCCTACCAGCTCAATATCCATGCAAGAATAAACATCCCAAGGCTTCTTAGTTTTTACATACCAAACTACCTTGTAATTATGCTACTAACCTCATTGTGTACATCATAGCATGTTATGTAATATATTTTTAATATTATGAGAGAGATATTAATTTCATATAGTGATATGAAGTTTTAAAAGGTCAGTTAAGGTAGTCACTACTCCCTTTTGCCTCATTATGTGGACAATATACCCATACATCCATGCATTGATGATTTTGGCATCACTTTCCAATGTAGAATATTGTCTTATGTTTTATATAAGTTTTTTTATGGTACATCAAACATTTTTTATGTCAAAATGTCAAGATAGATATCCTATTAAGACTTTTGAATTATTTGATCCTATGGAATTTCTAAAGGAGGCAATCCTTACTCTATCTACTATTGTCTTGTAGCTACATGTATGGACATATTCTCCTTGGGTTGAAAATTTATTATGTTTATGTTGCACTTAGGTTTCTCTTTTATATAATTCTATAAAAATCGATAATATACAATATGGTGTTGACATATAACTCTGTAAAGGATGTCGTACATCTAGTTTTGAGGGTTAGTAAGATAATTTTGAGATAAGTGATTATATTCACCAAAAATAAAGCATTGAATTGGTTGATGATCTTTCCAATTATTATTATTACAACCTCCTTAGTATCCTTGATGGTACCTAATCAAATATCCCCATCTATTTTATTATAAACCTCAACCATGTAATTATTGCCCATCAAATCTCCCTTGTTTTTATTGTTGATGAGATGATAGATCACAATTTGATTGTTTTGGCTAGGGAATTGTAGTGTTATGATGATTGGTAATGATATTGTAGAGGAAATCATGTCTATCTATCAAAACCTTGGTGTTAATACTATGGTGATGAAGGCATCCACCTACAACCATCTTGTGTCATGCAAGACATTTATACCTTTTATCTTAGAATTATCTACTTCGTAGTAAGTATCTACTATGCTAAAACTATGAATATGTTCTTAGTTATGTCTTATTTTAGTTCCTATAGAGCTTAAAAACTATTCTCATAATGATTTGGTGACCTACAAAAATTACAGTACAAGCTCTATAGTTTTTATATGTACTTTTTTAGTAAATGAAATTTTGATGTTGCATGTCCTACTATCCTACATATTTTAAAAAATTATATTTTTATTATAGGTCAATCATTCCTATAATGCCTTTCTTTGTTTAATTCCATACACCAAAAGCCTAGTTTGGTTTTTTTGCTTTCATGAAGCTCATTAATGTTTTTGAAAATGATTCTATCTTTATGTCAATTTTAGAGCAAGTGGATGGAGCATATCCATATTTTTAAATTTTTTTACCCAAAATTAAGTTGACCATTCATCAACCTTAATAAATAGTTACGACTATGTAATGGAAAACATAGTCTTTGATCACAATACCTCATTAAACCAAGCATCCTTGCCTTTGTCTTCCAAAATGAAATCAACTTTTGTAATTAAATATAAGAATCTAAAATCACACTCCGATATCAATTATCCATTTCACTATCAAATCACTTTAATATCCTGATTGGTCTAGCTTGAGCACATATTCATCTTGAATTCTATGAATAATTGTTGCTTGACCTATTGAAGACTTAGGGAAGAAACATCCCTTTTATAAATAAAATGTAGATCTTGGCCTATTACAGATCTAATGAGCTCAAACATTTTCACATCATTAGTAGTCACTCTATTAACTTGCCATTTCATGTGACAATTTAACAAATACTACTCAAGGTTCGAAGAACCATCATATTTTATATGTTTTTATGATAATTTACCAAATTTATTTGTAAATGATTATGACTAATCGAATATTTTGCCAAAATCTACACTTTACTTTCTCTTTTTTTATAAGATAAAATGTGACGTGGATGCTTACTCATGAAATGAATGATTCATGTCTTGGACTTATTCTATCTACAACCTTGAACCTATGATAATATTGTGATTTTGAATAACTTCTTCTAGATAATATTCTTTCACTGTTATAAACAATAACTTTATTTATAACTTTGAACTAACACTATCCTCTAACTTGTCTATTATTACTCTACTTTCAACTTTCTCCTCAATCCATTCCATATCTTCTCTATCTCAATCTATATCTCATGCTCTTTCCTTCGATATTCTATATAATATAAAATTAATAAAATTTATATGAATTTTTAAGTGTCTCTCTAGGATTCCCTCTCTTTTACATCCTTGATTTTACTATTAATCTTATTAAAAATTGCATCTTGGTTATCATGTTTATTCCACCCTATTTTTGTCTCAACTCTCTTTCTATCCCAACATTTTATTCTCACTCTACTTCATTGTGTCCTCTATATTTTGGGTTCAGGGTCAAGTTCCTCTTCTCATCTCATCATAATTAACTTCTCATTGCACGTACCCCTATATGGTATGAGTAGGCACCATGTCCTTTTCAATCACCAATATATTGATAAGAGTAGGTAGTCACTCGAGAAACTTTCCTCAAATGCCTCTCATAAACATATCATGTGCAACTTCAAAACTCAAATGTCCTCATACAATTATTTTTATAATATATCTATTGATAGTATTTTTTGTCCAATTATCTATCACATGAGTCCATTCAGTGTCTAATATTCATAGGTTTTATATTATTTTTTCTATCTAATTAGGGAATTTTGTCCTCCTAACTTAATAACAATAGTATTTTAGTATTGATAACCACACAACTAATAGTACAAGCAATTTTCACAAAAAAAATCAAATATTTCACTGTAAATGTGCTTCTAAATAACCGCTTGTGTAAAATTTCCTATTTTTATCACTTATTCATCTCTGAAATTGTGAATTCTTTCATCAATCCATCTCTTTAAGTCTATTTTATCTATTATCCATCGTAACATATTTTAAGATTACATACTCACTATAGACATCCAATTCCTAACACCATTTGTGTTGAAATTGTCAATCTTACTCAAATTTCACTCAAATGCATATTTTAGGTCAAAATCCATAAAATGCGCTAAATGGTTCAAACTTATTATTTACAAGTGCCAATTTAGGTCAAAAAATCCCTAAATGGGGAACATATTTTATGGGGTAGCTAACTTTGATTAGATTATTTTGAGATAAAATGACCATTTTCCCATTTAGTGCTCTGGATCACTCATATCTTCTCATTCATTGATATACGTCATGTACCTTTGTTATATGCTGTTGGCAACATCCTAAATGGGAATACGGTTCCAACACATCTAGCATCACCTTCTAATTCTTCTCAAGTCAAATTACGACCCAATAATATGAAATTTTGACCATTTTGATTAGTTGAGGGTCAATTTTCAAATAATTGAACAAATGTTGATTAACCTTGTTTAAGGATAATTAATCCAAATCAAGAGCTTAAGTGGATTTTCCATGAGATTTTTTGAATATTTATTTTTGAAAATTTATTCTTATTATCTGCATCACCTAGTAACATCATCTATAGGGTGGCATCCATCAAGCCATAAATGCATAAAATATAAGGATTATGGGTCACCCATGCCTAGTTAATGCCTCCCATGCCTCTTCAATGCCCCTTCTTCCAAGGTCATCTTGATCATATTTATGGATTTAATTATAAATATTAGGATCATCCTCAACCACACATCTCAATCTTGAGATGGATGATCATGGCTGATCCTAAAAAATCTCAAAAATTTATAAATAGAGAGGCCATGAACATCATTTCTAAGCTATGTTGGTGCAAGGTTATTATTCTCAAATATCTCCAAAGCTTGAATATTGAAAAGTTATAATTTTAAATTATTTTCACAAAGCTTCATTGATAGGCTAGTTTAGTGGTTTACAATCAAGATCCTAGGTTTTATGAAGTGTTATTGAGGCATTGGATGAGCTTACCACCATTTTTGACAAAGATAAGGATGGTTGATCATGGAAGAAAATGTTTTTGAGCCACATGGGTATGGTGAATCCATTTGGGAAGGTAATATGGTGTTTCTTTCTTTCATTTATTTCTTACTATCCTTTGTAATTTCCGTAGGACTAGATAGGCTTTCTTAGTTAGTTATTTATGCATTTTTTATGGTTTATGGACTAATACTTGACTAACTTTCTTTGTAATCCTCTATACATCTTGGTCATCCATCTAAATCTATAAATAGATTTTTGAGATTGGTCAGGATCAACCATGACCATCCATCTTAAGATTAAGATGTTTGGTTGAGGATAATCCTAATATTTGGAATTAAACCCATAATTATCCTCAAGATGACCTTCGAAGAAGGGGTATTGAAGAGGCTAGGGAGGTATTAACTAGGCATAGGTGACCCATAATCCTAATATTTTATGCATTTATGGCTTAATGGATGCCACCCCATAGATGATGTCATTAGGTGATGCAAATAATAGGAATCAATTTTCAAAAATAAATATTAAACAATTCTCATGGAAAATCAAATTAAGCTATTGATTTGGATTAATTATCCTTAAACAAGGTTAATCAAAATTTGAGAAATTATTTAAAAATTGACCCTCAACTAATCAAAATGGGTAGAAATTCATATTACTAGGTCATAATTTAACTCGATAAAAATTAAAAGGTGATGCTAGATGCATTGGAACTGTATTAAAATTTAGGATGTTGCCAATAGCAAATAACAAAGGTACATGATGTGTACCAATGAATTAGAAGAAAAGAGTGATCCATAGCAATAAATGGCAAAATGATCATTTTGACTCAAAATGATCTGATCAAAGTTAGCTAGTCCATAAAATGCATTTCCCTATTTAGGGATAGTTTGACCTAAATTGGCACTTGTAAACAACAAGTTTGAACCATTTAGCATGTTTTATGAACTTTGACCTAAAATGTGTATTTGAGTGAAATTCAAGTAAGATTGTTTCTATTTAATTATGTAATATTTACACAAGATAACACAATATTAATATACTAATAACTTACATAAATACCATACATTACTAAATATACTTAGGTAAACAAAGAATTCATTGCACACATAACAATGATAAAAGATATTTATTGGAAACTATTTCAGACCTTGATATTAATATTCACATCAAAACCTTTTTCTAATATAGGTGATCACTATATAGAGATATTTTACAAGGCATTATTGGTTCATACCATAACCATTCATTACAACAACAAAAAAGACTCTTCACCTTCAAAAGATTTTTGACATACTTTCAAGTGTTGAATACATATAAAAGAGAGATAAAACAAAAAATAGTGTGAGTCTCACACATGTCTATCAGCTAAAAATGTGATTTTGTATCCATGTTTACTACTAACAGTAGCTCTGCTTAGTTTTACATAATCACTATATGATTCTTTTTCATTGTAGGCCTAATTTCTAACATCTTATGTTTGGTTCTACATGTTTTATACATTACTATCTTTCTTAGAATATTGATATGATTTCATGATATCCAATGTTATCATTATTACTATAAATTTAAATATTTTATCTAACATCATTCACATAAATTTTTATTTTGAGTTATGTTATTCCATAAGCCTCACAACTAGCCTAAAAGGAGGGGGCATAAATAGTGATTTGTATTAGAGATTAATTTATAAAAATAAACTACATAGATATAAAATAGTAGGTTTTTATTATTTGATCATTCTTCATACCCATGTTTAAGTTTTAAATTAATTTAAGACAAAAACACTCAAACTAGACAAGGGTACATGCCATCCATATCCATAATAGTATGTTGTCATTCTAAAAGGTATAAAACAACATTTTATATAATTTCTAAAAGTCATAGTTAGTTATAGGGTAGTTTACAACATGCATATATAATTATATTAGACAAATACATAGGTTTTTATTAGATTTGGGGCACCATGTGCAACATGCATTCCAGATTATCACATAGATTTTTTCTCATAGAATAAATGATATTAATTAGTTATAAAATATATAACCTATATATCATATTGGAGAGCATATGCATAGCTCATGACCACCCCTTTTCTCAATTTTACACTAGGTTTTTAATAATAAATAGAAATCCATGCCATTCTCTATGTTATATACAATAGACTTAGATGATGTTATTTTTCATTGGTTTTGTACCAATTTTTCACCTTAAATGAATTTTATTCAATCTAAAATGGTTGACTCACACTTTTTGCACCATGTTTCCACCAAAAAGATCTATTGGAATTCATAAAGGAATTCCAAGATACTCTACTACCTTTGGTATGAAATGATATAATCAAGCACATATTGAGTTCTTAAGTGTACTCTCCTTTCAATGAGGACTAGAGCATGCATATTCCAATCTAAGTGTTTCAAAAAATAATGAATATCCATGGCTATTATTGTCTATAGTCACAAACTATGCATTATGAAAACATTATAGTTCATGTACCCAATTAGGTGTATTCATTCCTTTTTTTAGATCTATTTGTTTTATTTTCTTTACTCTTAGATTTACATCTTAAGTAAGGAGTAATTTATACATGTTTCAATCTATATTTCTCATGAATCAAAATTTAGTGTGTGGCCTACATTCATAGGTAAGTTAATGTCTAACACTCTTATTTTTTCTATATAACTTTCACTTCTATGCATTACTATAATATAAGGGAAGTATTTGTAGACACTAAAATTAATATTTAATGCTAAAACAATGCACTTATGACCATTGCTAATACATAATTAGCTAAGTCTGAATTCCACAACCCTAAACAACCATTCTTCCATCCCTATATGAATAATCCTTACCTTTTAATCATGTTATAATTCTAAATATTCACATTTACCATTCAAAATACCCTAAGGCCATCCTTTGACTGATTCACACTTATATCTTAACTATGTATGCTTCTTGGATAAGGTCTCTCCTTCAGGACTATCTCGCTCAAAATAGTGTCCAAATCCACTGACTATGTTCTCTCTCTAAGTAACAACTATTTTATCAAATTCAAACTCACTTAATGGGTCATCCTACATATTTTTCAAGTCTCATTCGAGAAAACTAAAAAAATACTACTATAAAGACACATTCTATAACCAGTTTTCACTAGAGGCTAATAACATAGAGAGTCACTATTATATATGACTACACCTTTAAGGGAAAACATCTAATATTCACAATTATGAGTCCACATAGCTTAAGTAACCTTGAGCTAAGTTTATGTAATCCTCCAAAGTCACAAGTCATTGTTGAAACATAAAACTACACCAAGATTATAGTGACATTTATCATTATGCCATTATTTCACACACATCACCATATCATGATAGAACTACATGGAGTTTGATTCCTCTTTTGATTACTAGTATGTAGGTAGCGCTCAACATAAGGGGTGTTGTGGTCAAGCACAAATTCATCCACTAATCCATCCTCTAATTTATTTTATTTATTACTCATTTCGTATTGAGCTAGGACTACATGTGAATAACAAGGCACACAATAGCTTCCACATCAAATCAAGAAACCTTGATCACACACAAAGGACCTACAAGTAAATGCACACTTCTAATATTTCACATAGATGACAAAAACCCTACAAATGTTAGCACTCTATACAAACACTATCATAGGCTGACCCTGTAAAAATAGTGTGGCCTTGTACAAAATCTAATAGGACCCATATTATTGATTCACAACACCATATCATAGTCATATATATAGTTTCACAATCCTGCATACTCGAGTTTAGCTAAGTCATTTCTTACTTTGCATTTTCCATTTTTATAACCTTTCCATAAATAGTTCTAAGTCAAAATAGTTTAATTTATGCTTATTTTATGCATTCTATTTTACTCAATTTTTTATTTAAATTAGATTATATTAATTCCCTAATCTCAATTTTACATTAAACATAGTTAAGTTTTTATGTCAATCAATTAGCACTTATCCATCTCCATTGGGGGTTGAGAATTTATAATTTTCAAGTCACATTTTTAGTAATTGTATCTATTTTAAGACATATCAATCCATGTGTTTAGTAGTAACATTTTTGGGGAGCCTAACAAACCCATGTGATTATCCAAATGATGTAAACTAGGAGCTTGATTCATGTACTTATAGGTGTATTTGTTACTTAGCTTTTAAATTTCAAATATTTCAATTATTTAGGTTATTTCAAATTTTGTATCATGAGTAAACATTTAGTTTTATATATTTACTTCTATTTTTTCATTTAACAAGTTGGTTATTTGGTCATACATATTTACATATTGTGTAATTAATATGAGTACCACATTTATTTATTTTATCCTTTTATTTTATTATTTTTAATGCTAGACAAAGGAGGAATTTGGAAACACATAAATCGGGTGTTGGACATTTGGAAACATCAATGATCACATATAATTTTTAAAAAATGACTTGTTTGTAAACATTCACTCTTATGAACACTTTAATTTATCCAGTCATGTATCTACTAACTTGGCCAACCCAGTTTTTTATCATTCATATTCAAGATCTCTCTAGTCTATGCCAGAAAAATTTATAATCCTATTTAGATTATCACCATATATGAGATCACTCATGTTTCCTCTCTATACATTTCTAGCAATAGTTATAAAGTTTTAGTTACTAATATTATCCTCTTCTTATAATGAATAAGTGGATACTATAAATTCTACCAAATAATTATTTAATGCACCATGGCACCACATCCATATGGTATTGACACACCTCAACTACTCAAGTTAATCATCTATCTAGTACGAATTCTGGTTTTAGATTCTAATTTTACATACTACATACAAAAATATATGTATAAAGATGTATGAGTAATTCACAAAATAATATTTTGTATAGTGAGTTATGCATATTATCTTCTACCCACTTCTTTGGATTTTGATTTCTAAAAATAGGATGATTCAATGTGAATTCATACTAAAATTTCTCCAATCATAATTCGTTATTCTCCAATCATATTATGAAAATCATCCACGCTTATTATTTCATCAACCAATTGAAGTGCATCTTGAAAAAAAACCAAAATGTTGGGTGAGGTTGGCATTCATCTCGTAGATACCTTTTGCATCACTAGCACATACCCAACACACACTCTCTCTCTCTCTCTATGTTGAGATATCACACATAGTTTGAACATCGCCCCCACAAAGCACAGGGAGATTTTATTCGGTCACAATAGAGTAATTTACGTAGATAATTTATACATAATAATAGTATAGAAAGACATTCATGGTTATTTAGAATATAAATAATTAATGATTAGAATATCACATGGCTTAGTAATTATTTATTAAATTACCTCAAAAAAACTAATATAAATAACATCAAATAATACTTTTAATTACATAAATAAAAGAAGATTTGATTATTCAAGGTAATCTTGCATTGTTCCTTAAATTATGCATGATTATAAAATAATCTAATTTCTCCACCATTTATCATAACCATATGATTACCTAAATTACTCAGGAAAAAATAATTCAACAAAATAATGGTACTAGCTCTATTGTACCACATTTTACTAAAATAACTGGCTTATATGAAGCACAAGAATTTTTTTTCTATTTCAATTCATTAATATGCACTCTTAACAATGTATAGTAGCTTTCTATCAATATTAGTATTTGGAAAATGAGAATAAATGTCCTAGAATGGACTAGTTCCTACATGTGCACCATGATGAAATAGATTTGCTCAAATATGTACCTTAATAACTCCTATAAAATTGTTGATTTAACTTTCAATTATTTCTTTTTTGATTCATTTTCTATGCAACCTATTCCTTGATTCAGATGTTTCCTATTTTATGCTAACTAGCATGCCATTCAAGGTGTAACTCATGACCTCATACATATTTAGTTAAACACTATGATGTCTTTAGGTACATCATCACAAACTAATCCTATCATACTTGGACAAAAATATCTCCACTTGTAGGTTTTGCTGAATTTGTACATTCTTCCTGAAAATACATGTGAGCCATAGGTTTATTTCATTCTCTATTAAATTGGTGTATCATTATACTTTTCAATCCTAGAGTCTAACATAATTACCTCAAATCAACATGTGCATTGGTAAGGAAGCAAATTTATCTTATTCTTCAACAAAAAATCATAATCTTTAATAAGTTGCAAGGTAAATATGGTTTTCACACACATATGTGTAAAATAATTTTTATTATTTCAAAATTTAAAAAAATCATGTTCAAATTAAAATAGTTAATTTATGGACATTGATTACACATGATTTCAGGTTTTTATATTAAGTGATCTATACAATTGGAGTTACATATCAAAGAAACAATGTGTTTCAAAAACTCATTTACATTTTATCATTTTACACTAGTATTTCCATTAAAATAATAAAATGGAGGCACTTTTAGATACTAAAATCCATTATTCATTACTTGATAATGACAAGATTGATTTACCATGCATACTTAAGTACCAAAAGCAGGTCCTAAGCCACCATTATCTCATACTTACATGCTATAATATGATTCAACCCTATTGTTTTGTTTTTGCACACCTATAACAATCTCATTATCTATTTAAAAGTTACTAAATATCTTACACATATATCTCCAGGCCTTATGTTTAGTTTGCATGCACACAAATTGATTCTACAATATTCAATTAATATCATAAGTACATAATGACATGATCTAATTGGTATTGTCACACTCCCAACAATAAATATTTAATACAATTGAAGTTATATGTAGGGTTGGCTCATCATCCTAGTGTGTTAGTGTTGTGAGAAGTTACTCAATTGGATACATATATATAAAAAATAAAGGTCTCATTCAAAAGTGACTAGACATTGGTCTATTATACATCTATAAACTACTGCATACTGATAAAATATAATCTATTCTTCCCAAATTGAAAAAAAATCAATAGGGGTAGTCACAATCCATATATGAAGCACTTTAAATCCAAGTCAAAGAAATAATTGTCAAGTACCAAAGTTGAATCATTAGTTTTATAGATATCATGAAGGAGAACATTTTCACAATCATAATAGATGGGAGAACTATATGTGCATTGATTTATCCCTTGTAGTATTGGACACATAGACAATGGTCAATGATAAAATAGGGTTGATTTGGGTCAACTCAACTCATTAAAATTTCCCCATTTTTGTAGGTTTTTAGACATCATAGTCACACCTAGGGTTTCAAAGCAAATTAATGTAATTTGTGGAACTATGTGCATCATAAAGGTTTAGAATCAAAAACATAGATAAATTGGAGACTAGTTTAGGCTACCATATTATCATTGTGCAATATTTCTATGCAGGCCCGTACTAACCAAAAATTTAATATGGAATGGTGAAATAGACCCAATCCTATGGAACTAACCTTGTTCAGACAATGAATTTATTTTGGAATGGAATGAACCATGTGATAGTTTTATCCTGATTCTCATATCTAGAATATAGTCAAAGTATGAAATTCAACTAAAATATATAAGTTTATTGAGCTCCTTAATACTTTATATATTTAGAATATCACACTTTTAAATCAAAATATTTAATATCAATATTTTACATTCATAAGTATGACTAAATGATATATCTTACTATCTAAATTATATTTCAGAGTTTTATCTTAATTATATTAATCTTACCAATCAATCTAAATTAGTGTAAAACACTACCCTTTAGGTCAAAATTGTGAGTGTTATGCCCTCCAAAAATATTGAGCTAGTATGTTTAAATGCCTAAGAATTAGAAAAAAAGAGGGAAGTTTTTGTTGGGTGTCCCTACTATTTTTATCCTAAAAATATATCTATGTTTGTTCTATATATTTTGAGTAATACACCATCCCATAAATCTTTACTAATGTGGTTACATGAATTAGAGTGAGAAGGGAAAATTCATGTTGATTTTTTGTATGTTATTTCCCTACTAAAAATAGACTTATTTTCCCTATAAATAGAGTTACCCTTGTTGTGCAATTATGAGAGTTATGCTCTCCCAAAAATCTAAGATGGTGTGGTTAAATGTATAAGAATGAGAGGAAAGGGGGAAATTTGTGCTAAGTATTATCTTATTTTCCTCACTACAATCAAGCATCTATTACTTGCAAATATATCCACATTTACTATATGCATATTGCGACTTATATATGCTTCCCCATTTCTAATAGGGCATGGTTAGATGCCAAAAATGAGAAGAAAAGAGGAAATTTGTGTTGAGTGTTTCATTTCTGCAAAAAAAGTCTTTCCCTAACAAATACATCTACACTTAATGTGCAGATTATAAGTTCTATATCCTCCCAAAATTATGAGTTTGTATAGTTAAACATAAGATAGATAAAATGGGTAAATTTGTGTAGAGTGATGCTATCTTGTTTTTGTTTCATAATGTGCTCCTTAAAAAATTGGGTCTCAGTGAATGATTGTTAGTTTAATTAGTGACAATGTTAGTCTCATAGATAATCCATCAAGGATCAATTTTTATTGTTAACAAAACTTGTCATGATATAGGGGATGAGTTTAGGATCACGTTTCGGGTGAATTTGATGAAAGGGATACCTTGAGATTTTGATTCTTCACTAAAATCACGGTATAAAATAGTGGTAAAAAAAATCGGGTCTAATAATTTACAAAATAATATATATATATATATATATATATATATATATATATATATATATATATATATATATATATATATATATATATATATATATATATATATATATATATATGCTCTTTTAAAAATGAGGTCTCGGTGAATGGTTGTTAGTTCAATTAATGAAAATATTTGTCTCACCGAGAGCTTACCATAGATCAATTATATATATTAGAAGATCCTACCACAATATGAAGGATGAGTCTAGGATCGTGTCGCGGATAAATTTGATGGAAGGAATACCCCTTAAACCTAAATTCTTAACCTAAAATCACTGTGTAAAATAATGATAAAAAAAAGAAAAATCAAATCTCATAATTTAAAAAAAAAATCTCAATAAATTATTTTGTTAAAAAAACTTGTCATGATATAAGGGATGAGCTTAGGATCACATTTTGGGTGAATTTGACGAAAGGGATACCTTCAGATTTCGATTCTTCACTAAAATCATTGTATAAAACAATGGTTGAAAAAAGAAAAATTGGATCTAATAATTTACAAAACAATTAAAATACAAATGTTCATATATATATATATATATATATATATATGCTCTTTTAAAAATTAGGTCTCATTGAATGGTTGTTAGTTTAATTAGTGAAAATGTTTGTCTCACCGAGAGCTTACGATGGATCAATTCTATTTATTAGAAGATCTTACCACAATATAAGGGATGAGTCTAGAATCGTGTCCCTGATAAATTTTATGGAAGGAATACCCCGTAAACGTAAATTCTTAACCTAAAATTATTACGTAAAATAATGATAAAAAAAAGAAAAGAAAAATCAAATCTCATAATTTAAAAAAAAACACAATAAAATATTTTTAACTACACTTAAGTAATTATTGATTATTAAAAAAATTATTATTAACTAGATTCTTGTGATTACTATTCTAAATGTAAGACTATTTATAGTTTCCTTGTCTTATTAAAATAAAAATCCATACAATAATTTTTTTCTCCAATTTTAATATGTAAGTTTGTATACTGTACATTGTAAGATAGTTCAACATCAAAATAAGATAAATAATAATTAAATAAATAAAAATAAGAATAAACAAATAAATAATTATACTAAACAATTGTGTCCAGCGTTGGCCTGATTAAACGATAATACTTTATTAAAAAATCAGTTTAGATAGGAGAATCGAATAGGTCTAATACTTGTATAAAATAAATCCACATCGCACATGTAACGAGTAGTTGCTGATTTAAGAATTCAAATCAAAGGATGTTATCATTACATTTTATCATTACTCATCTTTTCCATTACATTTTTATAGTCTGTCTTATAATAGTCAAAGATTTTTTTTTTTTTTTTTTTTTTTAATATTTAATATTTTGATTTTTTTGGTGGGGTGGGGTTGGAGAGTTATCATTATATCCCGCTCACCCCAAAGTTGATATGAACTGAGCGGATGGCCATATATCAACTTGACGCATTGCAAAGCATCCATTAGATCACAAGATAACATTTTGTTTTTTTTTAACAAAATTATTGTTGTCGGTTAGTGGAAAGCAGAAATAAATTTCTGCTTGTTTAATCGTGGTACAAACAAGTCAAGCAATGCATGGCTAGTATGGCTAGATTGGATTGCAGTGGATATTTTTTACTTTGGTTTTCCACGGTAGGAAAAACATAAAATAGGCATTGATATACGTATTCACTTTTTTGGAGCTCAATAAAAAAAGTGTCATACCATGCTTTGTGCAGTGTGAACCTGACTCTCATTGAAAATACTTATTCTGGTAGTCTCTCGATACACCCTTAACAATTGGAGTTTCATACTATAGGTAAAGATTGTTGTATGTAATAAAGAATAATTTATAATTTTATTTTAGCAATTTCATTATTAAAATGAATTGTGGATATTTATAGATATTAAAGTCTATGTTTCGGTATTTGACATTGACAAATTTGACATATATTTATTATGTATGATTTCAGTATATAATTAAGATTTTAGTTTATCATTTTTATATTTACATATTTTCTTATGAGTCAATCTTTACATTATGTTGTTTTACCTAAATAAGAACTTCAATGTCTCTTTTAATCTTGTTATATATCATATATAGCTATTCCAAACTCTTTATTTAGTCTATCTGTACATAGGTCGGGTCTCCCATATTCGTTAAGTTTTCAATCAATACTAACATGATTTAATTGGTACTAACCCACTCCCAAATATGGATTTTTTGAAATTCAAACCTATACGTAGAGTCAACACAATATCTTCTCATGTCAGTGGTATGATAAATTATTTGGTTGGATCCATACCAAAAAAATAAGCTTTCATTCAAAAAGGATTATACCCTTATCTACTATACATCTATACACTATTGTACACTTAGAAAATATGCCATATTCTTCTAAAATTACAAACCTATCACTATGTCCATTCACAAGTCAAGTCCGAAGCATTCTAAAGCCAACATAAAGAAAACATTTTCATTTATTAATTCTGAATTATTAGATGCGTAAATCTAAGGAACACAATTAAAAAATCACGTTAGGTGAGAGAACTACATCTGACTTGATTTATCTTATTGGGGTGTTTGATATGTAGAGCATGATTGACTCATCTTAGTCCATTAAATTTTATCCATTTTTTTAGATTTTCATTTCTCACAAGCACACCTAGAGTTGTAAGGAAAATAAGATTGTTTTCCAGAGCTATGCACATCATAAAGTTTTAGGATCATAAAGAGAGAGTAAGTGGAGACGTGTACAAAAGATCATATAGTCATTGTGGCATACTTCAAATAGATCGGTATTGACAAATAGGATAATATCAACTATGATATTGACCAAAATTTGTACAATAGTTTAAACTCAGAAAACAAATCCGTTGTGGAAATGAATAAGCCACAAGCGTACTTTATTATGATTTTCACCTCTAGAATATAATCAAAGTTAGAGAGT
Source organism: Torreya grandis (assembly GCA_037957365.1). Lineage (NCBI taxonomy): Eukaryota > Viridiplantae > Streptophyta > Pinopsida > Cupressales > Taxaceae > Torreya > Torreya grandis. Next base: position 1,658,319 of record JARHVA010004066.1, read on the forward strand.
CAAATATAAAAGTTAAGTATCTTGATCTCCTTTATACTTTCTATATTTAGAATATGTCACTTTTAAAATTAGAACAATCAATCTTAGTCTTTTACATTCAGATCTATGTTTGAATATCATATCTTACTATATGAATTTTATGTTTTATTATTTTATCTTATCTATATTGATTTTATAAATTAATACAAATTAGGGTAAAACTCTAACCTCACTATGAAAATTGTGAGTGTTATGCCTTCCCACAAATTTGATATGGTGTGGTTAGATTCTTAAGAATGAGAGAAAAGGGGTAAATTTGCTTCAAGAAATACTATGTTGTTTCTCTACTAAAAATTGATGTATTTCACCTCCAAATAGATATACCCTTGTGAAAATTTTGAGATATATTACCTCCCATATATATGATCTTACATGGTTAGATGCCTTAGAATTAGAGGAAATGCACATTTTTTTATGAGTTTTTGTCTATTGTTTCCCTACTACAAATAGAAGGTTTTTCCATGTAAACATATTTAACATTATTGTGCATTATATGAGTATTATACACTCACATAAATCTAAGTTGGCATCGTAAAATGCTTATGAATGAGGAGAAAAGGGGAAATTTGTGCTGCTATTTTTTTATTTTCTCCTACTATAAACTTATTTATTTCCCTTGAAAACAAATCTAACCTTACTATGTAGATTGTGAAGGCTATATCCTCCCACAAATATGAGATGTCATGGTCAGGTGCCTAAGAATGAGATTAAAAAGGGAAATTTTCACTAAGTGTTTGTTTTTTTCGTCTTGATACAAAAAGTCTTTCTTGTGTAAATAGATTTACCCTTGATGTGTAGATTGTGAGTTCTATGAGCTCCCAAAAATTTAATTTGGCATGGTTATATGCCTAATAATAAGTGGAAATATGAAAATTTGAGTTGAGTGATGATTTCATGTTTCCCTACTTCAAATAGTGTTATTTCGCATTAAAAAAATCTAACCTTGAAGTGAACATTTTGAGTTGTATACCCTCTCAAAAGTATGAGCTAATATGATTAGATGCCTAAGTATGAGAGGATAAGGCGAAATGAATATTGAGTGTTACTTCGTTGTTTCCCTATTACAAATATATGTGTTGTAGACAAATCTACCATTGTTGTGTATATTTTGACTGCTATGTCATTCAAAAAGTTTGAATTGATGTGTTTAAATATGTAAATGTTAATATGGGTTTTATGGACACCAAAGAACCTAGCGAGTTAGCCATTAATGTTTAAGTATTAGTGAAAGAAGATTCACTCCAATGCACAAGTTACATGATATTAGATTATATAAATAACTTGGTGGTGGAACAATTATTAACAAAGAAGTTGTTTACCTTGGATAGTTCAAATGTGACATTAGTATAAAATTACTTGATAAGAATGGATGGATGGTGAATCTAACCTAAGGTGAACATGATCAGTATAAAAATAAAACGTTAATAAGGGTAGAGAAGAAAACAAGGTTTGAGAATCCAAGTCAGATGAAACACTTTTAAATTAGATCTTGAACTATGGATTGGAAAAGTATTCAAAGAACTAATGACTGCAGTGAGTTACTATTAGCACATATGACAAAAAAACATAGTTAGGAATCAAAGGGAGTGTAATATAGTAAGTTTCAGTGTATATAATCAAGGGTTCTATTTTTGAGATTTCAATAACACATTTATAAAGGAAGATTATTCTTATTAAAGACAAAGCATTCAAATTAGCTAATGTACAATATGAATAACTATATCAAAAAAATATTTCCACACAATCCAAAGACTAAAATAACATAATAATATAACTTCTTTAATGAATAATAGATTTGGAGAAGAATAAAAGCTTTCATATCTAGACAAACTTGTAGAATAATCCATAGATTTTCTTATTTATCTTGATAGCCAAAAATTCTCTTCCCTTTGGAATCAGAAGGATATAAGTATCTATAATCTCATGAATGGGATGCCTCATTCTCCAATTTGGGTCTAAATTTACATTTACAATTTTATATCTATGCACAATATGTATGTTCATGATATAATTAATATGAATAGCCAAAATTGTGTGTGTGTGTGTGTGTGTGTGTGTGTGTGTGTGTTCAAAATAGAGTGACTATTTGTGTCTCTATTACAATAAATTACAAGTGAATATATGCATGTATGTATGTATATACACATATACATATATTTTAATATCTAACATTATATTTTAAAATTATTTGTAAAATATATATATATATATATATATATATATATATATATATATATATATATATATATATATATATATATATATATATATTTTTTAAAATTATAAAAATAAAGAGTGTGTGTTGCTCATCTTCTATTGTAAATTATTTAAAAGTGAATTTACTTATAAATTTACAATGAAAACTCATTAGCATAATAAATAATATGTAAAAATTAATAATAGTGAATAAAATAAAGTTGTATGTAAATTTGTAATCTATGATTTTAAATGAACTCTAAGAAAAGGGGGATAGCAAAAAGGTGTAGAAGAGCATTCAATTGAAGCTGAGAGAATAATAGTTATATATATATATTATAAATTTATGATATTCCAATACATTATAATATTTTATTATTTTTATCTCAAATAAAAAAAATAGTCACAAAAGTTTTTTAAATTAAAAGTATATGATATTATATTTTACTAATTTAAAACATAATTATATATTTGAAGAGTTAGGATGGACAATAATTGTATTTAATGGTATGTTGTATTTGATCTTTGTTTTAATGAAATCAATAACCTTAAAATATAACATTGTATGTTACTAGTTTTCATAATTTTTAGTCCCTACTTTTATATTATAAATTATTTATGCTTGAATATACATACAAATCTATAAAATAATTTTCATTTAATAATTTGAAGATGAAAATATAAATATAATATTGTAGAATTTTTTGTTACAATTTAATAAACTAAATTAAATATTTGAATTGAAATAAAATTTATATTTCTTAATATGCCAAAACTTATTAATAAATATAAATAATTATTTTAGTATACAAATATATTAAAAAAATTAAAAAATAAAATTTAGTTGACGATTCTTAATATATATACATTATAAGATAATAAAGTTAGATTATTATTTAAATAATATTACAATAATAAATAAATATGTATAATTCTCAGGCATAGTTTGTGTTTACCAAGACACTTATGGGTGCAGACATAAATGACGGTTCTCAAATTCTATCATTCTTAATCCACTTGAGAATTCTGGAGCCAAGCTTCTAAGCCAACATAATGCCATGAAAAGTGAGCTCCAAAAATAAAGAGACAATACCATATTCCATGGACCATGGCTTGTCTATGTGACCTATTATTATGGACCATGATCATGAGAATGAAGGATACTTTCTCTTTGCATTTTGGGCCATCGACCTAATTAAGTACATTTATTAGTATTGGCAGTATCTCTTTAATCGCAGTGGAAATGGCATGCGGAATTATTTGGGAGGATTGTTGCCAAGAATAGGTGTGGTTGGGCAGAGGATCGGCCAGACCAAGGCAAGAAAGAAACCATTTTTTTGCATCCTGTATATAGACTAACGCAAATATTACTTTGAGTAGATATGTAGAGACAACGATATCATCCAAACGTATACAATATCCCATGATGCAACAAAAGTTCCCCTAATTCTAACCCTTTTTTTTTTCTTTGAACCGAAGCAAAAAGCAGAACAAAGCATGTGTGGACATGAAGAGACACCGGGTGTGTAATTGTAATGAATGAATGGGTGTGATGTGATCGGGATCATCAAATCCAAAGCAAACGATGGTAAGATATCAATGCAAAGCGGCCGTTCTGGCAACATGATGAAGAAATATCCTCCTTTTCAACGAGGATTTGAAGCCACTGAATAGCCCTTTACAGGTTTCGTCAGTAGAAAACAATGTCAATGGGCAGATTTATGCATGTTTTATTAACACATACTTTTGACTTATTCGCTACATCTAAAAATGGTTGGGTCGGTTTGTCTCAGAAGGTAGGTGAGTGGCGCGTCATGAATGCAGTCGGTTGTGGGATCCAGTTTATATGGAGTTAGTTTGTTTTTTCAAAGTTTTTATAAATTGTCGGCATCGCTAAGATGGAGTTAAGGCCGGAATTTAAGTTTGATTATCCATCTGTTCAAACGGCTATTCAGAAGATGGTCCCTCGTGTGAAATATGGTGTTGGGTTCATTAAATCAGTTTGTTATGGCTTTTCTTTAAGGTTGAGGGTAGGAAAATGATCTGAGGTAACTCTTATTACTTTATAGGGGTTATTAAGTTGATTTGTGATTGTTTTCTTTCTATAAATTGAAGGAAAGATGGTGATGTGAGGATAACATTTAGTTTTGTGGGATTTATTAAATTCATTTGTTACAATTTTTTTAATAAATTGAAGGGAATAGAATAATGTAAAGGCAGCTGTTATTATTTTAAGGTTATTAAATTATTTTAAGTGGAGGAGAAAATGGTGATGTGAGTGATTAAAATTAAAGGATTGCTCTTAATTTCAAAATGAAGATCATGTATTTGTTCAACTTTTTTATAATGAAAAGTTCAAAAAAATTGGTTTGTTATGGCTTCTCTAAAATCTTTAAAAAAGTGACGTGACTTAGTCTAACATCATTTAAAGTTGTCCCATCATTTGAAATGGATGAGAAATTGTTGGTAATGTAAGCTATCAAACTTGAAGCATTGATTTTAATTTCATTGTGAAAAGTATATATTTATCCAACCCTTCGAATTGAAAAGTTGCACAAATATCTATATTTTATATATGATAAGAGTAAATTATTACACACTTCCTTAAAGCAATTATAAATATCTACACTTTATAATGTAAGTGTTCTAGTATGCTATAAAGGTATTATTAGTAAAGGTTTTAGTTTTGGATTTTGATTTTCGTAGTATAAAATATGGTAGAATCAGCACAAAAAGATGGTGGCTGGATAGTTCTATCTAACGGGAAAAAATATGTGGAATTGTTGAGTAAGGAGGAATTAAGTCATCTAATTGCCATGAGAACCTACATAATATGGAGAGGGAATATGATTAGTTTTCAATGAGAAGATAGTCATTCAAATGAGGAAGATATTGTGTGGAATAGAAAATACTTTGGAGGAGAGACTCGATATTTTAAGATGGATGTGAATCCATAAAGAATTGGAAGTTGATGCACAACTCTGGAAGATTGTTACTTCTTATCGTCAAAATTAAACACTTTGAAACATATAAATTTTGAAACTATTATGTAAACCAAATTTAAATGAGGATTTTTTGTTATTCGTACTTATTAAAATTTTCAAGTCTCCTTCAATTATTCATTGTCCTTTAGAGGTTTTGCAGATTTTAAAAACTTCATTTTATACTTCAAATACATGCAATACCTATAATACCTAGGGGAAAGGTCCCAATAGTTGTCCATGCTCCAATTGCCAAACATGGCTTTTGTTAACATGCATTTCATTAACGGAACATATTGGTGTGTAGAAATATTAAAGTGCACTAGAAACTGAACATGTAATATCTAATACTTGTTCAACATTTACTGTATAAAATTAAAAGTAACCAATCACATCTTGACAAGTAAGACTCAAGTATTGATACTTTAATGTACAATCATTGGTACTCCAATGGTTAAATTTTGGTCATAGATTCAAAAAATTCATTTTGTATGACCTCTTGTAATTAAATCGATTATATTGTAAAATGTATAATGTGTTAGACCTTGAAACCTTAGTTATAAGTAGTTAAGAGGACATATTAAAATGAGTAAGAAATTCAAAATCTAATATGATATTATTCTACCTTAATTCGCTATCCAAAATTAAGATGCACGACTATTGGGACCTTTCCCCTAAATATCCAAAGATATTAAAATTTTTATTAAGTCATTGATTTAATTTCAAAATACTTAAACTTTTCATATTTTCCAAAATCTTTGAAGAGTTTTTCAATTACCCAAAATACGTAACAACCTCGAAAACCCGAAAAACATGATAATAATAATATATATTATTTTCACGTTTCCCAATTTGTGGCATTTTACTGAATTTTGGTTCTTCGATAACCTTAAAGTTCATGTAACGAAAAGATCAAGTCAATATACTATTTGTATACTTCGGCATTCCAAGGAACCAAAGCAAGGGCTATCTTTCCCAAAGAAACTTTGAAAACAGCGAGGCTCCAAAACTCGACCCAAAAAAAAACAAGGGAAAGTGAAAAAAAAAATTCAAAACAATAAAAAGGATTTTGAGCTAGTGTCCTCGGGACTCTGAAAACCTATTAACCCAATATCTGTTGGAAGTGTACTTTTGTAAAGTAAAGAGTTGACCAAACATTATAAAATTAAGTTCGAAGTACCATTTTTGCATTCAAACCGCAAAATGCTATGCTCGGATAACGAACGACGCTCCACACTTCAAAATTTCATATTTGTGATTATATTCGTTTGCTTTCACTCACTACTAAGGTTGGTCACACTTTTCAGGGTCCTTTCTTCTTTGTTTTGTTCATTCCATTAATTTTCCACACGTTTTTTTTGCCGTGTTGTTTTTTTCCATTATCTTTCATTTTCCACATTTCCCATCATTTTTATTCCATAATATCCCATACAATCGTGTCACCCTGTGGATTCTCATCCCTCAAGTGAATTCTTACCTTGCCTATGAGATTTCAGCTTTTGTTTTAATAGTTTATAAATTTTTAGATTTTTTTTAGTTGTGACAGTTAATCATAACCTCTAGTTTGATTAAAGTTGGTCATCAAAAGATCTTAAAATGATTTTTTAACATTTTTATGACCATTGTAACGTATATGCCATGCTCACACAACATTTCTTACCTTTAAATATTGTAGAAAAAATATGATATTATTAGTTGAGACTGCTTTGTGCATATCCTTTTTTACTAAAATAAAATTGAAATATATAAGTTATAAATCAATTTTCATTATTAAGGTAAAAATTTAGAAGATCACAGATAGTGAGATTGAGCATATAGATATTGAGATTTGTTTACAAAGGTTGGTTAATGTAAAAATAACTACAGTGGTCATTTGGTTTTCCCAACTCTGTTCAATGTGTCGATTTGGTCATGGCTTGTGCTAGGTACTATTACCCATATAAATGGAAGATCAAATATTACAATGATATATTAATAGCAAAGCTTGACCATCAATTTGTCAATGCAAAATTTAGAATCCATACTCATCAAGAAAAATTAAACATAAATAAGGACATTTCATTGAACTATTTTAAACAAAACAATAATAAATGTTGAAATACAATCAATCAAAATTGGATGAATCAGAAAACAAGAAGGGCATCAAAGCTTCCCCAAGTCTTAACTAGGGATGCAATCCAAGAAGAATAATCTGATGTAAAAACTCTACTGAATAAAGATATAAGTGTTTTAAACACTTTTTTTTTCTCTAAGCATGTGTGTTTGTACATTACTATAGTTTTTTGTTGGAAAAATGTTTATAAACTATGGACAAGTGATTAGTGATAATCTCCATGATCGGTTGATAAGGCTTGAAATGACCCATTTATTATATGAAATCATACTTGGGATATTGTATTGTTGAGTTATCACAATGACCAAGGTTGAATTTAAAAAGAAAAAATTACATCAAAACTTGATACATGATAAATTGTAAGAAATATCTCATGAGTAAGGAAAGAACCATTTTATAATAGTCAAGATGCTTTCAATATGTTAGTTGTGAGGACTTTTGAAGGAAATACAACTACAAAAATTTCAAATGAAGTTGATACCTCAATGAAGAAGTATGGATGTTATTTCACTTGATTTCCAAAATTCACATATATAAGAGTTAGAGGGATTTTATGTCTCTCGTATAAGTTTCCAATATAGTCAAGGGCTAAACTCATTCCCATCGATGTTTTCATCTAGTTACTATGTGTGAAAATCATCTCAGGATGCCTCTAATATTGAAAAATCCATGATTGATTTTCCAATTAAGAAAATATGAAAGTATTCTTGTTTGATAGTAAGAGCTTATTGAAAGATAATCTCAAGCTTGGTTTCAGCTACCTAGGTACATATTCCAAAACTTGAAGATTGTTGAGAAGACTATGATGATGAATTTAAGGTGAGAAAGAAAGAGTATTCAAGGATGATCCTAGATAAAATGAAGACATTTAGATTGGAATGCATTACTAAAGGGATTATTGATGATGGATCAGATATGATTAATCCAATTTTTGATAATTTACATATTTTACGTCTTCCATTTAGTGACTTGTACATCAAATAATCTTCTATTTTGAATGAACACAAAAAAATTATGTCGAAAAGATCAAAGGCTTATTTTGAGAATAAATTAGTAGAACACATAACTAAAATAGTTTCAAAGGGTGGAGGATCTTCTAAAAGCCAACAACAATTAGAGTTAGCCTCTATTATTAAATAATTTGGCCCTAATTTATATACAAGATCCCTCAGCGAATAAATGAAACAAATGGAAGAAATGATAAAGATCTTAATAATAATAATAATTCAATAATGCCAACTTGTGTTGATGTAGATAAAAAAAACCTCAAAATATTGTGATCAGGAGTCTTTTGTTAATTAAACACAAGTTCCACTTGTATCTAATGTTGATTAGATCCTTGGGTCTTTTATTTTTTATATTTCACCTCCACAACCTCTTTTATATCTAAGAACTCAATTTACAGAGTGTGAATGTTCTTCATGTGGTTTGGACATGAAGAGATAAAAATAACTCACTTTAAAAAATGAATCTAGTTTATTAAAAGTAAGATAAATCAAACTAGGTCTACTAATTATTGATACACTATTTCATTGATTAGTGGTGAATTAATGTTAATTGATATTTTTATTTAAACTTATATAAGTTTAGTTGTTGCATCAATCATATATTATAAGTTTTTATAATAAAAATTTTACTTATATTATTTTTTAAGATACAAAATTAATATAACCATTTTTCAAAAACTATACACTTAAAAAATATTAAAACAAGTCTAGATATGCTATTTCAAACCCAAAACATAAGTCACATGTCACTTGTTGAATCAAAACAATATTACTTTTATTAATGACATCATCAACATAAATAGAAATAACTATTATGTCATCACTAACCAAACTAACATAGAGATTAGATTATAAATCACTTAATTAAACTCTTTAACATATTTATGAATTTTAAAGTACCAAGTTTGAGGAGATTACTTAAATCAATAAAGGAGTTTCACTAAACTACAAACCAATTTTTCTTTTCCATGAATTTAAAATCCCTATGATTGAACCATGTATACTTCTTTATCTAAATTTTAGCAAACATCCGTATTATATACATGGCAATTGAATTGTATAACACTAACCATAACCATTTAAAATGTTACACTTTAAACTTTAGTAAAAAAAATATCCATAATCTACTCCTTTTTGTGTGTATCCCTTACCAACAAGAAAAGCTTTGTATATAACCAAATAACCATATAAATTACATTTCACTTTGTCAATACACTTACGTCAAACAAATTTATTACCTTGGGATAAATCTAACAAAACTAATTTACATTTTTTATTAAATCATCATACTCCACCTTCATGGAATATTCTCATTCATTTTTTCCTTTAGCTTCTCCATAAGTATTCGGCTCAAATATTTGTGAAAAACCTAAATCTAGAGTAAAATATACATGCTCATAACTTTGGAATACTTATTTCCCAAATTTGGTGGATATTCCTTCCATTATGGGATGAAGCTCATCTTCCTTTACATATTTCAATGTGGAATGATAATACTTTGGTATTTATTTCTAGCTGGTCCGATTAAATAGTGAATCATTTTTTCCTCGACTATATCCTTCCATGGAGCTTGACTTCTTTTATTTATGCTTTTTTTAAGTCATGTTCCACTTTATTGCATAGGCTAGATTCTTAATCATGAATAGATATGCATATGTTACTAATGTCACTAGGTTTACTATTACTTGAGAAATATAGGTTTTTATCAACTATTATGACATGTTTATTTAGAAAAACATTATTTATAAAGATATTTAGTAATTTATCTATTTTTAATTTTTTAATGTTGGCAACAAACATGCATGTTTTAATTTTTGCATCCAAACAACTTCATTGTTCTTTAGGAATTATTAAAAAATAAGTAAAATCATAAATGAATAAACTAATCATATCAAGTGTTCTACCAGACCATGATTTTTCAGGAATGATGTTTGGCATAGTCTTATACAGGCTTTTATTGATAATGTACAATACATTATTAACAACTTCTTCCCAACAATGAAAAGTTACATTCCATCGTTGCACCATGAAACATCCCATCTCCAAAATAGTCTTGTTTTTCATTTCAAATACTCCATTTTTCTATGGAGTATAAAGAGTTGTATACTATTTGTGTATACCTTAATGTGTGCATTATGATTTGAATTTTTTGAGATGAACGAATTCCTCCATTGTCATTTTAAGTGATTCAAATTGTTTACTTGATTCTATTTTAACCAATTTTGTCCATGAAAATACGTTAGAAAAGAATTTTAATTTCTAATATACAAAGTAAATGCACATTTTCCAAGAAAAACCATCAACAATCAACAAGAAATAAGTTGCTTTAGATATTATACAAGTTTTCATTAAATCATGTAAATATGCATGTATCAAGTCGAATATACCTTTTTCCACTCTATTCTTTACAAATAGGAAATGAATGTCTAATTTTTTCACCCAACCAACATCCTGTGATAAAATTTGGACTTTATTAAATGGATGGGTGTCTGTTCATCATTTTAGCCTTGTTTAACAAATTGAAATATTTATCACTGAGGTGACCATGTCTTCCATGCCAAAGAATACTAGTATGCTCAACTAATGCTAATGCATGTTATTTTGTTGTCTTAGGGTCTATAAGTTTATATAAAATTCTTTTCCTAATTCCCATAACACTTAACTTATCATTATTTGTAGTTATTATATATGTTTCTTTCAAACTTTAATATAAAAATTGTTGTTTCTATTATCTCACATATGGTCAATTGTTCTTTTTCATATAAGTGAATATATAATATTATAAATTATATATATGAAAACACTATTAAATGTAACATCAACATACCCTTCCCTATGAAAAAATTGAATCCACCCATCAAATAAGGAAACATATTATTTAATACAATTATCCTCTCTAAAATTTACATATAATTCTCGTTGACATGTATAGTTTCAAAGTGTCCCTGAGTTGAAGTACCAAATGTGTGACTTGATATATTGGTTATGTAATTCTGTAATGATAACTTAATTGGGTATTTATTCTTCATCTTCTTATACAATACGAACATTTTTGCACTTATTTTGTGCATTATCCATATCTTGTTACCACTTACGATAATCTTTTCTAAAATGACTAGCTTCTTTATAATATAATCATTTATCTTTAAAATTATTAGAAATATTTAAGATTAATTTTGGAGGTTTATTTTGCATAACTGATTATATTCCATTATTTCACCTTACCACTTTATTTTGCCATGAATGCACTTTTAGTAGAAGCTAGCATTAAGGTAACTGACAGATCTTACCTACTTTTTTTCTACATGAAAAGTGTTAACAAATTTTAAAATTCGAATGTTTGAATTTAAAATCATATAAAGTGACACAAAAAAAGAGAGATATGATAACATTAAATTATTTTTTACCAAAGTAAGTTTTACTCATTTACATATTTCTCAACTACTTTTAGTTGATCATATATATCCTTTAAAGGAAAAAATTAAAAACAGAGCAACCTTCCTACATTTTAGTGGAAAATAATATATTTTTCAAATAAAATACCCTTACATATTTTGAAGCTTGGAATTTAATAGTTAAACATTTGGATAAATCTGATTCTATAGTTGTATTTATAACTTATGGAAATAAATTGTCAATAACAAACAATTTTATCAAAATTAAAGCCCTTTTATGACATTTGTCATAATCATTAAGTTTATCATAAAAAATTGTTTCTTTCGACAATAAATTTTAATTATGATTATGATATTAATATATAGTAAGTAGCTTATGACTTCAAAAACAAATTTTTTTTACCTATAAATATTTTAGAATTTGTTAAAAACAAGAGTTGTAAACTAGCCATTTCCTTATAATTTTATAGTAAAATAATTAATTAAAAAAAATATAAATGCTTTTAAAATAATTTACTTTGCACATAAAATCTACATTAAAACTAAAAAAATATGCCAATTTTAAACTTCAAACTCTTTACCATTTATAAGAAATTAAACTAATTATTTTATGCAAAATTACCTCAAAATTATGTAAACATTTCTACTCCTTACGATTATAGAATTGGAATTGACTGATTACGTAGTTAAGTTTTAAGACAAATAAGTGAAATTTAATAAAGTTTAACTTGAACGAACTTCAAAAAAAGTTTAGTTTTTCTTGATTTTTATTCAAAACTTTAGAGTAAATTTTTGAAACCTTTTATCAAGCAAAACCAACCTTTATAGTTGTAGATTATTTCATTCCATTTCTAATTATGGCACCTCTTTGAATGATGTTTTGGATTTGCTTGACAATACAACGAATTGGTTTAGATCATATTTTAACAGTAATGAAACTTGCAAAACAACAAAAACTTCGCCATGCCTCTCTCCTACATTATAATCTCATGTTATTCTCCTTCCTCCATCTTTAAGATGTATCTACAAGATGATTATTGGATTAGAACAATAGATGAAAAATAACATGCTCCACCGTGTCCTTTCTTCAACATGGAATTTTTATGGGTTATTTTCACAAATTGGTTATGTTTTGACAAAATTTTAAAACTTTAAATTGGGAAATCAATTTTTTTTGAAAACACATTTATCTACAAAATGTATGTTATGTTTTTAAATTTGCTAAAATATACACATATTTCCAATAAATTTTATGCTTTTATTTAGAAATTTCCTACCATTCATATGTTTCATAGTTTTTAATACAAAAATATTCACTTACAATTAAACACACAAAACAATCTTATTCCTTAAAAAACATCTTGCTCTTCAAGCTGTTCAATATGAGAAAGATAATTAAAATATAATATTTTTGTTGGGTCAGCACTCCTCCAGAGTGCACCTCACAAATAGCAGGATGTTGATGAACAAAATAGTCTGAAATTAGCCGTGTTAATCTAAATTGGTTCAGGATGAAAATTAAAAAAACATGAATGAAATAATGATTACTTGGATAACTAATTTATCAAATACAATCATTGCCAAACGAAAACAAGGAATTGGTATGGCAGTCCAAAAATGCAGGACCTTCATGGTTAAAACCGTCACAAGTTGAACATTACATGTAGATGTTCACTTCTAGACAACCAACAACCCATTCCGACAAACCTTTTGAGTCTTCTCACTCTTATTTTTATATTTCATAGATTATGGTAGTAAGATGAGAAGCATAAGTTGCACGACTATATTTAGTGATTTCAAAACGTGGAAATTGTGTAAAATAATTTTTTTGGGGTATACTATGGTCTTAGATAGGATATCAATATATTATAAAATCTAAAAGGTCTCCTTTGATCCTATAAGTGAAAGATGACGAAGATGAATGGTCGTAGCCTCTTCACAACTCTGTAATTGCTTTGTTGTTACAAAAGAGAATATTTTTTGTTGAACACTATTATGAAATAGAATAAATAGAAAACATGACAAGGTTTTCCTTTCGAAAGTATTGTGTTAATTATAATATGTTTACGTAACTTATCCATTATTTGTTTACATCTTCCCTATGAACATATGTGCCCTATGTATCAATTAGGAATGTTGTAAATGAGAGAAATTATTATACATGACTAAAAAATAATGGTGAATGAATCTTCATTAATCTATGATGTTCTATCAATAGATTCTTTTAGGGTATTTAGGCCTTATATCAACATGTTTCAGACTACAAGAATTGGCATGTCTTGATGGATTTTTTTCAGGACCGTTGATAACAATGGTTCCATTTATAGGACCTAAAATATGTGAAAATGGTTACACAGAAAAATATGCCTTGATATTTGAATAGATGAAAGTATAATGAAGATCATAGATGACTAAGCCAAAATAATAATGGGTATTTATGGAAGAGATCATCTTTAATGATGAAATTAATAAGATATTTTGGTGTGAATTTCTAGAGTTGTTGGTAGTATGGATATTTAGATTGGAGTACTACTAATTTAAACGACAAGAAAAAGAACATTTTAACTAAAATGAATACAAGTTATAAAAACTAATAAATCTATACATTGACTAGAATTGTATGATTTACCACTGGGTAAAGACTACAATCAATGGATATGTCACATAGTTTATTGTCCAATAATAAATTGCATTGAAAGCTACAAATGAACTATTTTTTAGAGAAATATAGGGCACTTTTTCAAAGACTTCCTATACTATTGAAAATGATAGTTGTGGAGAATGCCATAGTACCAATTTTAGCCAACATGGAGTATTTTATTAATGCATTATGGGTATGTATACTACAAGGATTTGAATTTGGTATATTTGAGACAAGAAACCTAAACATAAACTAAGAAGATGAATGACATAATGATTCATAATGAGAAAATATTTATGGGACTTCAATCAGATATGGTATAAAATATGGAACAAACATAATCATGTACAATAGAATGGGCCTTAATTAACAATGATTGGGAGTATCTAGGAAATTGTGAATAAATTAGGAGGAATGAGACCTTGAAAAGAATCCACAAAATTTGAAGTCAAGGAATGTAGAGAGCCAAAAGATACTGAAGAAACCATAAGAACCACATCGGCCATAGAAAATATTTGGAATTTTGGAACCGACTTAAAAATAGAATAAGGAAGAGACCAAATATTTTTAGAATAAGTTTCAATGAGGAAAATAGATAAGCTTAACATTATTTTTAGGTAGTATTTACCAAGGAAGATATTGTTTGAATATAATAATGGTAGTCTCTTGAAGAAGTCATGATGAAACACATGGTAAAATTCATGTTAGGGAAGGATATAAACTATAGAGAGAGATCATTCAATCGAAGGGGATGCATCCCTTATGGATAATTTTAAAATTGGAAATACTATTTAGGAAGATAGCATAGCTAAGAAGTGGTTATAATAATTCACATATAAATTTGAACAACTTAAGTAATTTAAGAAGCTTGTTGAAACCAAGGATGTTAGTATTGAAAGCACATTTGTAAAAAAACAACAAACTACAATAAAATAAGTCTCTAGTAAGAAATTAGTATTTAGTGCCATAATAAAAAAATACCCTTTCCTTCCATATATTTTGTTACTTTGCCTATATATGATGGATCTTCTCTAGAAAAATATTTCTTTACCTTAGAGATGAAATGGTAGGTTAATGTTGTGAAAACTAATCATGCTAAAATGTGTGACTTCATAAGAGATTTCATAGGTAGAGCTATGGAACTCATATTTAAAAATAACCATGGACAATAGAATTTTTAGTAGGTAAAATAGAAGTTGATTGAAAAGTTCAAAATGAAGAATTGTGCAAGTTAGATTAATCAAGAAATGAATAAGATTAGGTAAAAACTAGGGGAATCAATCTATGAATACGATCAAAGATTCTCGTATTTAGTGAATAAAGTGAAATTATAATTCTTCGAATCATACAATACAACTTGGTTTGCGAAAGGATTACGATGTAAAATATAGTTTAATATCACACAAGATTAGTTTACTAGTAAAGCTGATGTGAGATCAGATGCAATCTTAATGGATAAAATTGAATCTTATTCTAACTATCCTCCCATCATCACACATAATGATGGTAAGCTAGATGCAATAATATTTTGAATGGAAGAGTTTCAAGATGTAAAAACCATGATTATTAATCTAATGCAATGGGTGTGGAAAAGAGGGGAATCATTGAAATAAATGTTTGAATATTGAAACAAGGTTATGTGAGATATGTCACATTGTAAGACATTCTACTTCAAAAAAATTCTTATTATAAAAATATATAAAACACTATCATAACATATTTTGCACATTTTTTAAAATCCCAAAATCATGATTAGAAGTGTTCAATTATTTATCTAAAGTTGTTTATTTATATTTTATTTAGTTTTGTAGTTATTTATTTTGGGTTAGTTACAACCCATTGGTTGGTTTGTACAACCACCCTTTATAGTTATATAAAAATTACAATAAACATCTAAATAAATATGATTTAAATTGAATAGGATATTATTTTTTCCTCCTACTCTAATCCTTAAATAGGAGTATCAAAACATAGGATCAATCATTTTTTATTATCCCTACTTTTACCAATTTTTATGAAAATATATCAATCTCTGTGTAGGCCATATGATAAAGCATTAGATTTGTGCATAGGTTACAAGCATACACCACCTCTTGTGAAAAAGGATTTCAGGTTTACTAGATGACCAAATTAAAGGTCTAATCATATAGACCATCGTGATAGAGGCCATAACTTCTAATATGCTTACCAATAATAGAAAATATATGTATCCCTTATATGTATCCCTCACTTTCAACAATGTTGTAAACACCCTCCATCCTCCATGTCAGGCACATGGATTTCCAAATCACCAATGTACATTATCTTATTATTGTTGTTATTATAATTTTTGATGGGTTTGATATTACTTTTTATATCTTTCCAATGGTTTTGAACAAGGCTATGAAAATGAAAATTTGAAATTATGATTCATAAATAACATTTGGGTTTCACTGGTATCCATTGTACTAGGAAGAAGTTATGATTTGAGAAAATAAAAGAGTTAAAGTGTTGTCTTGATATGCATGGTGGAGTTTGCAACTTTCAACCCTAAAACCAAGCTTATAAAAAAAATTCTTTCTAGAAAAATGCAGTACAACCAAAATATTGGTGTAATCATGTTATTTAATATAAATTTGACATTGTTTGACATCTTGTGGGATCCATGCTTCAAGTAAATAGCTGATGAAAATAATTATTAAAAAATTACAACATGTAAATTTCCTATGTCACATTCAAAAACTAATAAATTAAGTATCTTAATTTTTTTTTAATTCAATAATGTTTAAGGCAACTTGGTTAGAGGAGTTTTTATGAGTCAATTGCATGCAAGAAAAGCTAGGGGTTCAAAATCCATTTGTGTATATTTCGATCAATAATATTATTTACTCCTATTTCTTATATCAAAGGAGTTATAAATAGTGGAAAAGTTAATTTTCAGTGCTATAAGGGTGTAATTATTTTTACAAGTCTCTAAATATTTGTAATCTAGATCTATCTAGTGGGTAAAAGCCAAACCCTGATAGCTTTTCTTTTTTGGATAAGAACCATGGCAAAAATTGTGAACTTAATTTCTGAAAATGGACTCTTAAATTTTTTTTTATAAGAAATGGTAAATGAACATGGAAAATGCAAGTTTTTTATTGATTCATGGGAAATAACTAAAAGAGACACTATGCCACCCACTGAAGCTACAAAATTTCTTGAGTATCAAAAATGAGATAATCATGCCCTTATTTTATTGAAGTATTCATGTTAATAATTTATAATTGATATTGAATCTATTAAAAATCATGCATCAAAAGCATTAAAAATTATGTATGACAAATAAACTTCCTTTAAAAATTTGATCTCTTAATGCAATTGTTTAATAATAAGCTGAACATTAAACAAGATGTATCTGAATATCTCTCTCATATGAAAAATCTAAAATAAAATTATTGTAATATAAGGGGTAAAATTGATGATGACATTTTGATTTCCATCACATTAAATGGTGTTAGTTCTACATATATATTTTTTTGTTGAAATACTATATCTTTGTGATAAACTTAATAGTGCCACATTTGACTCTATTTGTGAGTTGTTGACTTAGCATGAGAGATAATTTGTAAAGAATAAGAGTACACTTATTTAAGAGGATCATTACAAAAAAATAGGTCAAATCATAAAGATCATTTCCATGTATAGTGATATTTTTAGAACGATTCTATGAAACACTCTTTAAGTCATTCTCAAAGACACTCTCCACATCATTCTAGACAATCTCCACAAAATTCTATTGACACTCTCTAGTATCTTTAAAATGAAAACATAACCATAAGGATTATTCTCACTATTATGGCTCTTATAGTGATTTAGCTTCTTCTAGATCTTGATGGAACAAGAAAGAGATAAAATGTTTCAAATGTTGTGGTATTGGATATATTGTAGATGCATATCCTTCTCTACGGCCCTGCTCTTCACATAAAAATAAAGTTAAGGCAAATTAAGTGAATCATTATAGTAGTAGATATTTTAGTTAATCCATTTATTATAGTTATTTTAATACACATTCTAATCATGAGGCATCCTATATGGCTGAGGTCTATGGTCCCAATGGACCTAACATCTTGTTTTGAGTGATCAGTGATTCACTCGTATTGTGTGAGCTACTAGGATCAAGATTAGGTTCCATTATAGTTGTTTTTTTTGGCTTATATTCTTGATTTTAGTTTCATTTTTGGCTTTCTATATCTGATATTTATGACATGGAGTAAAAAATGTTAGTTTATTTTGATTTTCTTAGTGCAGTCTCAGCTTTCACCTGATAGGGGATAATATATAACATTTGGTTGGTCTTCAATCATTCGTTAGTGACAATATGAGTTGATAGGGGTGGTTATCTCATTCAATGTTTATTAAAGGCCTTTAGTGCTTATTGGCCATTAGGGAGATGTGCCATAAGTAGTATGGTTTGGTCACATTGATGATTTTTTAGGTAGAGCCTTATGTGAATTGATGTATTTGGATAGGCTTTGATTTTGTTTTATTGTAATATAGTATAATGATCACAAGGGATGAGTACACTTTGATTAATTTAATAAACCTATTATGTCATAACTTTTAAGGTGAGCTTCTATATGGAGCGACATTAGTTTTGGCTAGTCCCAAGATGTACAGTGTGCCAATTACATTTATTTCATTATTCTTTATGCATTTACCGTCATTTCTATAACTATTTCATCTTCCATACCACTTTTTATTAAGGGAGAGTTTGTTGGATTATTTATGTAAAGTTTTTTATTTATGTTTTATTTAATTTCATAGTTATTTATTTTGGGTTATTTACAACCCATTAATTTGTTTGTACAACCAAACATTGTAAGCCTATAAAATCTCACAATAAACATGCAAATAAATATGATTTACATTGAATAAAATATTATTTTTTCCTTCCATTTTGGTCCCTAAACAATAATGACTTTAGGTATATTCCATAGTTGAATTAGGATTTTACCAAAAATGTTTTTACTATAGGGACACAATACTCTATAGTTTAAAAACTAGAAGTGCCTAGCCCAAATGTTGATATGTAACATAAGGTGGTTAAGGTCTTCCAACAATTATAATTATATGTTCAACTCAATCAATGCATAAACCATTTTATAAATGCAACATCATTAAATTGCACTTTAACGCTAACCATTTAATTATCTATTTATGTGTATTAAATAATATGGTGTGTGTAAAGTTCTATTTATTTCTCTTTTATTCCCCAACATCTTAATCTATGTCACCCTCTCCGATGATATTCTTCCATTATCATATTCTGATAGATGAATCACTCTTGGATCCATCTCATGATAAGTAGGTAGTTAGTCCATAAAATAATGACATGTATATCATAAAATAATTTAAAAACAATACATTAACATGATCACAATGTAAATAATATACATGATAGCTAATTTCATATCAATGAAATCATAGAATATAAGAAACATATAACTTCCCCATATTAACATATGATTTACAAGATAACTAGTAATAAAAAAATATAGTTATCAACTATCAAAAATATATGGATAATCTAGTTGGATTAGCGAGGAATCTAGATGTAACATCCTTTTCCCTAAATATACTCATCATTCTAGATGGCTCTTATTCAAATAGAGGTTCTAAATTATAACATTTTTCAGCATTAAATAAGATAGTATAAAGTATCAAATCAAATAAATAAATATGAAAATTTCCTATAGTACTCATCATAGTCTACCCAAGTAACACTATTCACAGAGTATTGGTCCCACAAGACCCTGCTCTGTGACATCTCCCTATTATGAAAATAATTTTTTTGAGTTTCACTTACTCTGAATGGTTCTATCATGCCAACCCGAGGTCAAAAATTAGTAAGACAAGCTTATATACTACAATATTGACCACTTTAGATACCTTGAAGGGCCCCACATATCTCAGTGAAAGTTTTATTGACTTCTCAAATCGACGAAAAAACACATGGGATCATCATAAAAGATAAAAAGATGACCAAGGAGAGTTACACAAAACCTTCCACCCTCTCAACACATCTCCCTATTCTAAAGAGTATTTTTCTCATTTTGAAGAACTATAAATACCACATTTAAAATGTATACAAAATTAAATAGTAAACATTCCATAGTATACATGCATATGGCCATATAACTTAATTTTACAACCCTATCTACCAAATCTTAGATCTAATCGTTGTTATATCCAAATTTATTAAATGTTGATTCAATGTGAGAATACGTAGGATATACTCCCATCTCTTAGTACTCATGTCCCTAATTCACCATTTATCCCTTAGGTCTCCATGACATGATGATCTTCAAAATGTGCATAGGGTTCAATGAATCATGAATCTAGATTATTAAATCCTAGAAAGCAATGATATAAGCTAAACAATTTAAGATGTATAAACATACATCACATGAAAAATCATACAATCAATCCATAATTATATTAAGTTAACATTAGCCAAACATAACCAATATCATATTTCATAGCTTAACCTATTCTATTATATTCATAGTTAAGAGGAAATAATGTTAAAACTATAATAATAAAGAAAGACCAAGGACCATATCGTCCTTACAACCTTATTAAAAAAAACAAGTGAGACAACTTTTCCCTCCTTGTTTGGTTAGTTCCACATTAAGTTATAAGCTTATCTCAACTCCGTATACTTTCAAGATATTCCACACATCCTATTTCATACTTATTTAAGGCTAAAGGTACATAAGTAACTCTTCAAAAGAGCATGCTTTATGAAAAAAGAGAATAATATCAATCTAATCAAAGATCATTTATAACATAATGTTTATAATGAACATATAAATTTTAATCTAGAACCAATATATATTCAAGGTTTTCAACTCTACTTGGTCAAAGTTCACAATTTCAGATAAGGTAGCATTAGAAAGTATGACTCTAAAAATCCACAAGTGGAAAGTAGTGAACTAACATATCAACGAAAAAACTCTTAAATACCTTCACATGATATGAATAAAATACCATAACTCAAGTTCCTAAAATCACTACACACTTACCAAACTTATAAGAGTAGTATCAAAACTTGATTCCACAACTAGAAGGAAAAATACTAACCACACAGATGCATCAATCCATTTCATTCCTACAAATATAATATCAATAAGAAGTAGAAGACATTATTTCATAAACTCCAAGGAATATTGTCAAAATAACATTTCAAAAATAAGTTTTTGACAAAGCAAATAATAAATTATCATAATGAAAACATGAATCCATTTAGTATCTTATAACAATGTTAAAGTAGGTTTAGAGAGTAT
>JARHVA010004066.1:1685000-1713949 GCA_037957365.1 Torreya grandis
AAAACTTTTTTTAGCCTTCAAAACATCCTTATAACTTCTCTTCATCTAGATAAATGCTTATGCACTTCTTATGTGCCTATTCAAAGATTCATTATCAAAGTCCATAGCTCTATTGATGGTGTCCATAGCTGGACTAGTATATTCTATAGCTACAATATAGACTTGATTGTTAGAGTTAGTAGATGGACTAGTAGAGTCTATAGCTATGCTATGAACTCGATTGGAAGTGTCTATAGATACCATGTGGGAGTCTAGAACTGACCTAACAGAGTTTGGAGCTATGTTATAAGAGTCCAAAGCTAATATATAAGACTTCTAAGCTAAATTATAGGAGTCTAGATCTGACCTATAGGAGTCTAAAGCTAAACTATAAGAGTCCAGAGATGATGTGTAGGAGTCTAGAGCTAGACTGTAGGACTTTGGAACTAAATTTTAGGACTCTGGAGTCAACATAAAAAGAATTAGGCCCAATACCACTATGTTAGTATCCACTAACTATCCTATTAAATGCATGAAAGTTTCTTTTGATAATATCTTAGTAAAAATATTAGTTAGCTACTGATACTTGAAAAATTTAAGCCCCATAACATGATCTTCAACAAACTCTTGAATGAAGTGATACCTGATTGCAATATTCTTGTTCCTACCATGAAATATGGGGTTATTTGATAATTATATGGAGGATATATTATCATAAAATATATTATAAGCTCCTTATTTCTCCTATTCCAAATCTTAAAGTATCTTTATTAACCATATAGTTTTTCATACAGCTACATTACCTACTATGTACTCTACTTTAGCTGTAGAAATTGAAACAATAGGTTACTTTTTTGAATCAAAAGATATGGATCCTCACCCAAAATGAAATACATACCCAAAGTACTCTTTTGGTCATCAATGATACCGACCCAATCATTATCCATGTAACCCATAAGATGAAACTCATTTATTGCTAAATACAAAACTACATAATCTCTTATCCCATTATATACCTCAATATCCTCTTGCCTACTTGTCAATGTGTCTCCGTTGGCATCTCCATGAATCTAGATATGAGGCTGACTGCATACATGATTCCTGACCTAGTTGTAATCAAATACATTAAAATTACCACTAATCTCTTGAATCGTGTGGGGTATATATAATTATTGCAATCATCCTTGCATAACTTCAGGTTTATCTTAGCTGGTGTGGATATTGGCTTGTTATCCAACATATTAAACCTATACAAAATATCTTTTACATAATTATATTGGCATATACATATACCTTCATCCATTTTATTGACTTCTATCCCAATAAAATACTTCAAGAAGCTTAAATCAGTCGTGTTAAATTCCTTATTAATGGTTATTTTGAACTCTTTTATTGACTAATTTATATTTCCAGTGAATATTAGATCATCCACATACAAAACTATAATCAAATATCACCTTTTAGTTTTTTGATATAGAGTGTGGGATCACTTTCACTTTTTCTAAATCTATTGCTCAACAAGTAAGTGTTTATATGGCTATACCATGCTCTTGGGGCTTGATTTAGCCCATACAATGCCTTTTTCAACATATATACCTTGTTCTCATGACTGAGAATTTTATATCTGGGTGGCTATCCCAAATCAATCTCTTCTTATATCTCTCCATTCAATAAATTTAAATTCACATCCATTTGATTCACCTTCTACTTATGTTTAGCAATAATTGCTATGATTGTCCTTACCATTTCTAGTCTTTTTATGGGTGCAAATGTCTCATTGTAATCACGTCTAGGACTTTGATTGTATCTCTTCACCATGAGTCTTTCCTTATGCCACTTTATGTTTCCATCAAGAGTGGTTTTTGTCTTGTATGACCACTTAACTAATATGACCTATTTTACTTTTCATAGGTCAACTAACTTCCAAGTCTAATTTTAATTTATGGTATACATCTCTTCATCCATTACCTCAGACCACTTGATATCCTTGACTATTTATTCAAATTAGATAGAATCAACTAATAAAAAGAGATCATAATTAATAGTTTCATCTTTGTTTTACTCATACCTTGACTGCTCATTGACTTATTGTAAGCTTCATGTCCTTACTAGACATTGGCTTGAGTTGGATGAGGAAGATGTTGACTCATGAACAAATCCTTGACCTCCTTGGTTGTTGATACCACTACATGAATTATCCCTTTGTGAAATAGGGGTCCAACTTGGTACATGAGTAGATGTACTACCTACTTCTTCAAATTCGACAAAAGGGTCCACTAGCCCTTATTTTCACATGCTTTTCTTCTTGTATCTCCTCCCAAGCTCATGCTCAATTAATTGAATATCCTGAATGATTATGAGTTCTATCATGACAATATTGTACAAATAATAATAATTTTATTGGTCACTATACCCAATTAATATGCACTTCTCACCTTTGTCATTTAAAGTTATTCTTCTTTACTTGGGTATGCGTGCATCTACAACACGCCAAAACACTCTAAACTATTCAAAATTTGGATTATATATGATCCATGATTCTTGAGGGATATTATACCTAATTTTATTCATTGGAAGAATATTTAAAAATTATATAGCTATTTTTATAGCCTCAACCCAAAAATCATTAGCTAAACCCTTTACCTTTAGCATGTTCCTTGCCATATCTTGGATGGTCTTATTCTTCCACTCAAACACACCATTTTGATGTGGTTTATACTTAGATATAAATTACTTATTAATGCCATTATCCTTTTAAAGATTCATTAACTCATTATATATATACTCTGCCCCTTTATCTGTACTCAAGTACTTTATGTAGTGGCCACTTTCTTTCTCCACCATGGCCTTGAATTGATTAAACGTCTCATATGCATCTAATTTATTCTTTAAAAATTACACCCATATCTTCCATATAAAATAATCTATAATTTTCATGAAGAAGACATTCTTAGATAGGGAGGGGGTCTTCATTAGACCACACAAGTATGAATGTATCAGCTCTAAAGGAGATCTATCTCTCCATGCTTTACCCATGGGAAATGCACTCCTATGTTGCTTACCTAATATGCATCTTTCACACAATATTATTTTTTTGTTATTTAAATGGAAACCCTTTTAAAATTTTCTTATTATACCCTCCAAAGGTCAAATATCCATATCTAAGATGCCAAAGTGTAGACTCATCTACTATCACTGTTTTAAACATTGCTAAGAGCTCACTTTGCATTCTCAATGAAAACATTTGATTGCTTATCATCTTGAATGATATAATATACTTATTGTATCCACTCCTATCAAAGATTATGCATTATCCATTCTCAAGATAACCTTGTATCCCATTTATACAATATGCCAAATACTAATAAGGTTGTGCTTCAACCCAAGTATATCATACACATCTTGGATTTAACTTTTTGTCACCTTGCTTGGTGTGAATAGAAATGTTATCCTTACCCATGATGGGAATCTTCTCATTATTTCTCATCTTCACCTCTGATTTTATTGACTTGTCAATGTGGTTTAAAATCTATTTTTTCTCACTCATGTGGTTGCTACAATCACTAAGTAACATGTCTCTTTACCACTTTTATTCATAATGTGACTTGTTATGAAAAAATTTCCACCTTTTTCATTCCTATTAGGTTTATCCTCTTGTGTTTTTGAGAAGTTAAAATTCTTCCTATTAAATATCATACTCCTTCTTTCTACACTCTCTAGCATAGTGTCCATACCTCTTGCAATAATAATATTGGAAATTGGATTTATGATACCTTTGTGTAGATCCTCCTCTAGAAGTGTTGTTGCTCCTTCCTCTTCCTCTTCCATGTGACTCTTGATAGATGTGACTTCCACCTTCTTGACTATTTTAAGTTCTTCCTTTTCCCCTATTATTTTATCCTCTCCCCCTTTTTCTCAAATTCACATTGGTCTTGAATGCTTGCTCATTGGACGAGGTGGCTAACATATTCGACCTTTGTTCATGGGTTTGCAAGTAACTCATTAGCCCATGCACCATCATTTTGCCTCAAATACTTTGACTCTTCTATTATAAATACTATAAGGTTAAATCTAATTGGAAATATCATTACCACCTTCTCAATGATCCTATGATATTCAAAGGTATCACTGCATATATTTATTTGATTGACAATATGCATTATCCTTGTGAATAAGTCATTAATATACTCATTCTCCTTTATTTGTATAATCTCAATGTACCTTATTACAAGTTGCAACTTGACAAGCTTCACCTTGTTACTCCCTTGATATGTATTTTGAAAAATGTCACATGCTTGTTTTAAATGGATAACTATTATTATCCTCGGAAGGATTGAATCAACTAATACCATTTGTATGTAATTGATCACCTTGGAAACCTTTCTCCTACTCTCCTTCAACACATTACTTTATGGTTGAGTTAATCCATTTAAAATTGTTAAGTCTAGAACCTCATTATATCCACCTTCAACCAACTCACATAGCTCTTGAGAGTTGAATATGGTCTTCATTTTAATGCTCCACACATCATAGTCATTTCCATAAAATTTAAGGGAATATTGTCATGGACTAAATTTTTTTGCTGCAATGTCTAAATGGACTTACAAGCTAAGGGCTCGTATACCAGTTGTTGGCAAAAAATATATAAATATGTAGGCCCAAGTTGGCAGCAACCAATAACATAATAAAATTGAAATGATAAGACTAATGGGATTGTCTGGACCTACTATTTTAATGATGTAAATACACTAAAACACGTGCTAAAAATAAAAAAATAGGGGTGGTAGAGTATCACTGAAAATCACAAAAATTTGCATACATTAAAATGATTCAAATCTTCTATTATAAATGGATAAACTATTTTTTATTATATACAACTATAACTATTTATAAAATGACTCTTACAAATTGATATTTTGTCCTTGTTCCCCTCTAACTAACATCAGCAAAATTTGGATTATAGATGATCCATGATTCTTGAGGGATATTATACCTAATTTTATTCATTGGAAGAATATTTAAAAAGTATATAACTATTTATATAGCCTCAACCCATAAATCATTAGCTAAACCCTTTACCTTTAGCATGTTCCTCGCCATATATTGGATGGTCTTATTCTTACACTCAAACACACCATTTTGATGTGGTGTATACTTGGATATAAATTACTTATTAATGCCATTATCATTTTAAAGATTCATTAACTCATTATATATATACTCTCCCCCTTTATCTATACTCTTGTACTTGATGTAGTGGCCACTTTCTTTCTCCACCATGGCCTTGAATTGATTGAACGTCTCATATGCATCTAATTTATTCTTCAAAAATTACACCCATATCTTCCATATAAAATAATATATAATTTATATGAAGAAGACATTCTTTGATAGGGAGGGGGCCTTCATTAGACCACACAAGTATGAATGTATCATCTCTAAAGGAGATCTATCTCTCCATGCTTTACCCATGGGAAATGCACTCCTATGTTGTTTACCTAATATGCATCTTTCACACAATTTTTTTGGTTGTTATTTAAATGGAAACCCTTTTAAAATTTTCTTATTATACCCTCCAAAGGTCAAATATCCATATCTAAGATGCCAAAGTGTAGACTCATCTATTATCACTGTTTTAAACATTGATAAGAGCTCACTTTGCATTCTCAATGAAAACATTTGATTGCTTATCATCTTGATTGATATAATCTACTTATTGTATCCACCCCTATCAAATATTATGCATTATCCATTCTAAAATATAACCTTGTATCCCATTTATACAATATGCCAAATACTAATAAGGTTGTGCTTCAACCCAAGTATATCATACACATCTTGGATTTAACTTTTGTCACCTTGCTTGGTGTGAATAGAAATGTTATCCTTACCCATGATGGGAATCTTCTCATTATTTCTCATCTTCACCTCTGATTTTATTGACTTGTCAATGTGGTTTAAATTCTATTTTTTCTCACTCGTGTGGTTGCTACAACCGTTAAGTAGCATGTCTCTTTACCACTTTTCTTCATAATGTGACTTGTTATGAGAAAATTTCCACCTTTTTCATTCCTATTATGTTTATACTCTTGTGTTTTTGAGAAGTTTAAATTCTTCCTATTCATATCGTACTCCTTCTTTCTACACTCTCTAGCATAGTGTCCATACCTCTTACAATAATAATATTGGAGATTGGATTTATGATACCTTTGCGTAGATCCTCCTCTAGAAGTGTTGTTGCTCCTTCCTTTTCCTCTTCCATGTGACTCTTGATAGATGTGCTTTCCACCTTCTTGACTATTGTAAGTTCTTACTTTTCCCCTATTATTTTATCCTCTCCCCCTTTTTCTCAAATTCACATTGGTCTTGAATGCTTGCTCATTAGAGGAGGTGGCTGACCTATTCGACCTTTGTTCATGGGTTTGCAAGTAACTCATTAGCTCATCCACCATCATTTTGCCTCAAATCCTTTGACTCTTCTATTATAAATACTATAAGGTTAAATCCAATTGGAAATATCATTACCACCTTCTCAATGATCCTATGATATTCAATGGTATCACTGCATATATTTATTTGATTGACAATATTAATTATCTTTGTGAATAAGTCATTAATAGACTCATTCTCCTTTATTTGTATAATCTCAATGTCCCTTATTACGAGTTGTAACTTGACAAGCTTCACATTGTTACTCCCTTGATATGTATTTTGAAAAATGTCACATGCTTGTTTTAAATGGATAACTATTATTATCCTAGGAAGGATTGAATCAACTAATACCATTTGTATGTAATTGATCACCTTGGCAACCTTTCTCCTACTCTCCTTCAACACATTACTTTATGGTTGAGTTAATGCATTTAAAATTGTTAAGTCTAGAACCTCATTATATCCACCTTCAACCAACTCACATAGCTCTTGAGAGTTGAATATTTTCATGAACTAAATTTTTTTGCTGCAATGTCTAAATGGACTTACAAGCTAAGGGCTCATATACCAATTGTTGGCAAAAAATATATAAATATGTAGGCCCAAGTTCGCAGCAACCAATAACATAATAAAATTGAAATGATAAGACTAATGGGATAGTCTGCAGCTACTATTTTAATGATGTAAATACACTCAAACACGTGCTAAAAATAAAAAAATAGGGGTGGTAGAGTATCACTGAAAATCACACAAATTTGCATACATTGAAATGATTCAAATCTTCTATTATAAATGGATAAACTATTTTTTATTATATACAACTATAACTATTTATAAAATGACTCTTACAAATTGATATTTTGTCCTTGTTCCCCTCTAACTACCATCAGCAAAAATTCCTCTTGCTTACCTACTTGTATCCTTCTCTGTATTCTCTATCCATTGTATTTGTTGTGTCTTTTTTTCTATTCGTTGCACATAGTCTACTACTATGTCATTAATTTTTATCCTTCTTCTCCTTCTGATTGTTTTTACATCACTTATCATCATTTTTTCTCTAAATTTCTATTTGTCTTTTTCTCCTTTTATCTCTTTCTTACTGCTCTTCTCACCTACCACTGTTTTCCTTGTAAAATTGAAATGGCTCCATAATATTCAAATTTTAAACTATTGCAATAAATTTTGTTTGGTGGCTACAATAGTGTGGACCTAGGCAAGTAGGTAGGTGAATAATAAAATAAATTTTTTACAATGTTCACAATATTAACATTTTAGTTTTGGATATTGGTGTTAGTTTGTGCAAAGATTTTTCTTTAGAGCTTTGATGTTTTCAGTCTATAAGATTGAATAAATGATTTTTAGAAAATAATTATGTGGGAGGTTTTTGATCGATGTATTATGAATTTATATCCATAATTCATTATCAAAAAGTTATAATCCACACATTTGTTTGAAATGTATCAATAAAAAACTACCCACATAATTATTTTCAAAACTTTTATGAATTACTCACATGCTTTATCTTTTAGGAACCCATTGAGTCCCAATTTCTCTATGTGCACACCTTATGAGGTGAACTGAGAAATGGGTGTGAAGACCATTGGTTCTTCGTAGGATTTTTTTAACTTGTTTTCAATCAAACCACCTCCTAAAAACATTTCCCTAAGCTTTGCCTCTTATTTTCCACCCTCCTCTAGTCTTTTACTAGCTTCATTAGTGCTTTACATAACCTAAACCCTTTTTTGGTAGTTTACAAAACTATGTTGGCCACATTGACCCTGTATTATTATTGATAGAGCTTACTAAGAACTAAGTCAGACATAGTTTATTATCTAGTTAGTTTTTTGTCAATTTCAATAATAGGTCGATTGGGTCAACCTTGTCAGCCAATTTTTTTGAAAGGGTTTATAGTTAGATCCATCTATATAAATACATTTATTTTCATAATTTATTAACAAGATAAGAAGTAAAATATATTTTGTATCTGTTCATCTACCATTCTTCTTGAGGACCAAACTTAAGGTTTCAAATGTTATTTGGAGATATGGATCTTGTCTTGTGGAGAATTCTTTTGGATGCATTGATAGGTTATGTAGATAAGAGTTGATTTATGATTATCATCCTTAAATATGACATCAACCTCTTGTAAAGCATCTTGTCCAAGGGAGAGATTGAGGTTTGATGGGTTCATTTTCAAAAGATAAGTATTCCTAACTTTGTCTCTCCTTTTTAAGAGTAGATAGATATGCATTTTTACTTATCTTCCATGCATTAGGATTTTGTATACATTGACATGACTAAATATATTCTATGCATGTTTAATTTTCGTGTTTATTATCCCCCCTTTTTGTGCCACAAGATTTGTTGATCACAAAATTAGATTTTTCTTTACTTGTTATTAGTTTAGTTAATATTAAAACATAGAACCTAGCTAGGGTTATAACACAATTTTGCTTGATCAGAGGCTTTGAAACCCTTCCTAATGATATTATTATGGTAAGAGATCGCTTGGATAGGTCCAGTGGATCCATATAGGTCATGACCCTAATTATTTAATGTATCCCCAATCTGAAAGGTAAGTAGGATGTATCTTCTATGAGATAGATTTTTTTCATATATATTTCATTTCTCATTACATACAATGAGTGTCTCATAGATGATGTCCTTCTTAGATGGATTTCGAGAATGTAACTCAGTATTGGTTAAAGCATAAGACAAGATGAAGATGACTTTTACCACCAAATAGGGAACCTTTGTGTAAAAAAAGATGTCATTCAACCTAATCAATGTAGGAGCCACTTTATACAAAGTGGTGAATTTCACCTTTCAAAGACTTGTGGTGAAGTGAATCATCATTTACATGCATAATTTTATAGTATTTTCCAAAGATAGATCTAACCACATTGGTCATCTACAAAAAGTCCTAGATAGGTGCAAAAGGTATGGATTTTTTCTGAACCCTAAAAAATACATTTTTGGAGTTAATCAAGGGAAATTATAAACCATATAATTAAAAAATAAGGGATATCCATCAACCCAGACTATATCTAGTCCATCTCTAATCTAAGTTTGCTCAATACCAAGAAAGAGATGAACCTATTTTTTGGAAAGTTCAACTTTATGAGAAAATTCATTTTTGATTATGTATAAATCATTAAAACATTAAATGCATGATAAAATAGGATGCCAAGATTAATTGACAGTAGAGGCCAACAAATCCTTCCAAGGCATCAAGAAAGGTATTTCTCAAGCCCCAATCTTGATCAAGAAAAATTTCAATAGATATTTATATCTTTATTCATTCACTTTAGAACATACCATTGCTAAAATATTAACACAAAAAGTGGAAGGTAATGAGCATCGCATTGCCTTCATGAGTACCAACCTGAAGGATCCAAAAAAAAGTATTCCATAATTGATAAGCAGATATAGACTTTATCAAGGATATTTTTAGACATTATATCTACAAAATATGATAAATTCCATTATCCCCATACCAACCATCAAGCTGACACATAGCCATAACAAGTTGGGAGAGAGAAGAGGGAAATGGATGGCCAAACATTAAGAGTTTAACTTTGAAATTAGACTAGCTAAAATGGTTAGACATCTAGATAATTAATAAAATTAACCAATACATCCACATCAATCAAATCAATTATTCTTAGGTAATATGAGGGGAATGGTACTCACATATCATCCACTACCTACTTACAGGGACATGTCCTTCAGAGTTGAACAAAGAGAAAAAAAGGGCCCTTAGGTTCAAATCGACTCATTTCATGATCAAGAAAGGGGTCTTTTATAGAAAAAAACTATGAAGTAATTTACTTGGGGTGCATTTTGAAAGAGTAAGTTAAGGACATCATAGCTAACCTACATCAAAATATTTATAATGTCCATCCCTATGGTAATACTACAACTTATAAAATTATAAAGATGGGTTATGACTAACCTACAATATTTAAGAATGCCAATAACCACATCATAATCTATCATGAGTACTAGGTGTTTACGAAGGGAGAGATGAATGCTAATATAACTTTACATGAAGTCATTTAATGATTTTCTTTCATCTAATAGGGCCTAGAATTTGTTGGGGTAATAAATGTAAACTCTTCAATAGGACTCAAATTTAACCTCGTCACTACTAATTACTACACCAGGTAGATCGAGGCTATTGTTACTAATAATTCACAAACCATATATGTTAGCAATTTCATAGATGGAAACATAATCAGCCAATTTTTCACACCCATTTCATTGGTCTATGATAATGGTCTAGCATTCCAATCTTCTAAATTCTTAGAATAGACCTACTGTAATCAGATCAACCCTAAGTTATCTTCAAACCATTACCCATAAAGAATTGGAATGGTTGAGTCAACTCATAAGAACATGATAGATGGTATAAATAAGTGAGAAAAAAATAAATTGATAGAATTGCATCTCTTATTGAAATATATACTATGGGAAGACATAACTAGGAACAAGTAGACTCTCAAGGCCTCACCTTTTCTATTGGTATATAGACAAGAACTAGGATTCCCCATCATTTTCAAGTTACCATTTTACCAATTCATGCAAGAGTATATGGGTGAAGATGATTGAATAACTTATATACTACTTGAGATAGTTCAATAAGAAGACAAGAATTAATACACTACACAACTTCAACAAACATCAAGATATTATCATATGTTAGTTTAACAAGAGATTTAAAATCAAGACTTTCAAGATTTCAAACTTAGTGTCCATCTGGGATAAAAAAACATGAGAAGAAATGGAAACATGACAAGTTCAATCCATTATTGATTGGATCATATCAAGTATCTAAAATCCTAAAAAATAATGTCTTCCAGTTGAAAAATCTTCACGGTAAGGACCTCACCTTTCTAATCAATAGATAGTTTTTGAACCTTTAATTTATGGCCGCCCCAGCTAAAAATACATTAGAATGAACTATAAATGGATATTTATAGTAGTATTATATTATATTTTTATTTTTTTAGAATAAATTTTATGCTTTCTACACTTATTTTCTTTTAAGGTAGTTTTGTTGTTTTTAATAGCTTAGTTTCATGCTTTCTAGTTTAGTTTCTTATGCTGTAGAACTGTCTCAAATATTTTTTGGAAATAAATCCAAAAATATATGCCAAAATATATTTCATTATACCTAAATGGAGCATAAATGGTGCTCATATAAATTTATTCTAACAGTACTAGACTTTGTAGAGTTGAGGTATGTATTGTGACTAAATTTTGTTTTATTTACATAAAATAGGTATAATCATCTTATGGAACTTGTTCTGATATACTCATACAAATTTTAGAAAACCTTGAAATTTACAAAGATGTACCACACTATCATATGCTAAAAAATAGGGCAAGAGATGATAAACATAGGACTGGATACATACTAATAGAGACATACCGACCCATACATCTAGTTGAAGGTGGTTCTCAACCTTTATCTATCTCTATAAAAATAAATTAATGGAGGATAGGTGATTAAATTAAAATCTATTAGGGCTATAGATTTATAGATATAATTAGAGAAAATCTTTGGGTAGAACTAGAGGTATCTTTGTTGGGGCTATGGATGTCTAGCTACAAGTATAATAATAATACTCAGGTTTTATTTTTCATCGTTTGCGAGGTCAAAAGTCAAAATGAAACCTAAATTTTTTATTTAGGTCTTCATAAAAATCTTCATGAATAAGAAAAATTAATTTTACTAGGTAACACACTAATCCAAGGAATGTAAAGGTTAGTATGTTGGATCAGGAAGTAAGACTTTGTTCCATAAGATGGATTTTATTTTTCAATCTTTGTTAAGACTAAAGTTTTTTAATAATATATTTCTAAAATTATAGGTTCTCAAAATAATTGAGATTATTTTCCCCTATGAGTTTCCATTTGTTGTTCCCTCACACACACACACACACACACCCCCTAGTTTTTAAAATTTTAAAACAAGGACCCATTATTGTAAAAACATTATTTAGGGAGCTATGAGCTTAAAGATCTAGACTATGATATCATGCATTTGTCATTTAGGTCTATTTCTAGAAAATGCAACATTTCCCAAGTTTAAATTGTAAAAATCCAAGTTGAAATTAATATCTTAAGTCATTTAAAACCTTGGTTTTTCAGGAATTTTACTTTCATACAACATTCTGATTTATGAACTAATAGTACTAATCATTCTATGTCCTTTTATATATACATATTGGATGATAGGATTAATAGCCAAAGACCATAAATTTTCTCAAATTAGGCTTGTATTGATGATTATACGTGGTTGTGACACATGTATCTCTCACATTAGTTGGAGATTTAGACATTTCCAAAAAAATTATGTCTTTGAAGATTTGGACAATTACAAAATTTCTAAGTCATCAGAGCTATGAATGTTTACAATATTTTTATGTTTCTATGTTTTTAGAATTGTAAGTCTTTTGAGATTTTGAGACTTTAAGTTTTTGGGTGATTGACAATTGGCACATTCATGACAATCAATGCCTATATGAAGGTTAAGCAGTTCTTTGGTTTACAATCTAATGGTTCCAAGCTCTTATGTCTCCTGGGCTCCAAAAAATAGCCACATGGCATTTTCATGTTAAAATAGAAATAAGAGAACTTCATCTATTCAATACCAAATTTAATAGATCCATGTTCCCATGTGCCAATGGTTTTAAGGTTCCAAGCTTCTGGGGTTTTAAGCAATTGACACTTGACACATTCATGGTGATTTATGTCCATGAGACGGTTAAGCAGTTCTTTGGTCTATAATCCAATGGTTTCATGCTCTTTAGTCTTTAGGCTTCCATGATCATTTCACACGTCTCGATCATGGTGACTTGTTAACATGAAATGTTCTTTAGTTAAAATAATACCAGTCTAATGCTTTGTGCTTTTGTGCTTTAATTGATCTGAGATCATGAATGGTTTTGTAGATTAGATCCCCAATTATGTGAATATTTTTTGTAAACAACCTCAAGCTTTTGATCCAAAGGACAATGGAAAAATATTGTCTGGCATGGGGCCCTTTATTATCTCCCCTGTCATGAGCCCCTAACAAGTTCATAGATAGGCCTTCATATACACATATTGGTACCTCAAATTCTCCCTATATGCATATAAAGGGTGACTTGGGAAATAGTAGAGATTATTGACATAAAATTGTATCATGCACTTTGCATTTGATAATAGTATAATGAACATGAATATGTAGTATGCCTCCATTGATAGATGTTAAATATGTAACTACACATATGTGTAAATTTGTATATTTTGTTCAAAACTTGTGCATGAATCTATATTGTGCACTCAAAATTGTATGAGTTTTTACATTGATCTTATAATCTATGTACAAAAACATGGTATATGCGCTTGTTATATATATATATATATATATATATATATATATATATATATATATATATATATATATATATATATATATATATATATTTTTGATTTTTATTAGTTTTTAATATTCTTTGAAATTATAATGTGTAGTATTTTAGAATATTTAATCTTACTACATGTACATTACATATAACTTCAATATTATAACAATATATGAACCTCTCAAGTCACATTATAAGATGATGGCTTGTCAAATATCGAATTTTTAATAAATTTATTTTTTCCACATATTTTCTTCCCTTTCAAGATGAGGGATGAGAATAGAGAATCGATCGCATCAAAATTTCTAATTAGTTTGATAAATATCAACCACTTAAAATAATTAATGTAGCATGTATACAATATTGAAAGTTATTGCCATACTAGTCACAATAGAATATAAGTAATAGAGTAGGAGATAGTCATATTTGATTCTAAAGTATGAATGCAAAATGCAATGGTGCTCGTGTCGTTAAGAATAAAATTGAACCATTTCTAAACTTGTCACTATTAATTGAATAGCTTTATTATGTGGAATAATGTAGAGTTTTAAATATATAAAAATAAACCACAGCCAGGAAGAAGCTGGAAACTCATAGCCAAATATATGCAATACTCATAGTATAGAAGAAATGCAGAAGAAATACAAAAGAAATAAGAATTGCCAAAATAAAAATTACTTCTTCAAATTATTCGAATCATTCTCCTTCTCCTTGAAAATAAATATCAATTAAAATGTATTAATAGAATTTCATGTAAACATGATTTTATAATTAATAAATAAAATATTTCTAAATTAATCTAAATAACAATTTGCATGTAATATCAACTAAAGTTAACTCTAGCTTTTTTAAGGCTTTATTTTTTTCTAAAAATATATTAACTAAAACATAAAATATAAAACTATAATTAAAATTGATTGTCTAAATTATGCATAGAGGTGGGGAAACAATTTTTACTCCTTGCATGATATAGACCTCTCTGGATGGAATGATTAGCATCAATTATCAACATACTCCCCCTTGATGCTAAGAGGGCTCATAATCTGATCTCTAAGTATCAAAAAATGATCCTTTGTAACTGCCTTAGTGAAGGTATCTACCAACTATTATTTAGTGTTGATGTATTTCAATTCTATTACCTTCTTCTGCATTAAATATCAGATAAAATGATGTTTTAAATAAAAATGTTTTGTCCTACTATGCTAGACTAGATTCGGGGCCAATTTGATGTCACTAATATTATCATTTAAAATCACGATGGGTTGAATTTGTATCTCTCCAATTTCTTCAAGAAGTTTTCCAAGTGATAATGCTTGTGTACCCGCTAAAGTGACTACAACATACTCTGCTTATGTAGAAGAAAGGGAAACTATACCTTTTTTTGAGCTCCAAATAATCAAACTAGAACCAAAAGAAAAATAATTACCAAATGTAAACTTTTGGTCATCCAAACTACTTCCCCAATCAGAATCACTAGAACCAACAAGATTGAACCTTTTAGAAGTGTAGTAACAAATACCAAAATCTAGAGTGCCTCTCACATACCTCAATATTCTCTTGGATGCCTTCATATGTATTTCAAATGGCTCTATCATGTACCTTGAAATGATTGAAACTAAATAAGTAATATCAGGTCTTGTGTGAGTTAGAAACATCAAGCTTCCAACAATGCTCCTATAAATTGTCTCATCGGCTATTTCAGAACCATCATCTCTATACATCATAACTCCATGAGCAACTTGAGTGGAGACTGGTTTACAATCAACTATATCAAATTTTTTATACATATCTTTGGCATACTTTGTTTGAAAAATGAACATTTCATTCTCACTTTGAGAAACCTTCATTCCTAGAAAATATTTCATGAGGTCTAAATCTATCATCTCAAATTCATTCATCATAGCAACTTTTAATTCATACTTCATCTTATAACTACCACCCATATACAACAAGAAATCAACATACAAACTTAAAATAAGGATATCATTACCTTCTTGTTTGTAAGAAAGGGTAGGTTCACTCTTACTTCTTTGAAAGCCATTCTCCTGAAAATATCCATCAATCCTAGCATACCATGCTCTTGGTGCTTACTCAAGGCCATACAAAGCCTTCTTCAACTTGTAGACATGATTTTATTTTCTTTGTAATTCAAAACCTTGTGGATGATCCACATATAATTATTATTCTATGTACCCATTCAATGTCTATAACTTGACAACTTTGACTTGATCACTACTTTGGTAAGCTTCTTTTAAAGACTTCCAAGCATCCCCAACTGTCTTTGCTCCTACAAATCTTGGAAATATGCTCTTATCTAGATCTATTTTAATATGAAAAAAGACTTGAGAATTCTTATTATCATCCTCTTTCTTAGCTATTTTATCATTGGTTTGTAGGGAATTCCAATCAACTTTCTCTACATAACTTGATTCAACAATCTCCCATAATCTTTTCTTATAAAAAATGTCATCATTTTCATGCACCAATACTCATACTCATTTCCATAAAATTATGAAATGGGAAAGGAGTTAGAATTTGACATGATAAACCTTTTGTAAAATTCCAACCACTAAATCTTTAATTCAAAATAAAATACTTGCTCTGATACCAGATGTAGAATTTTAAATATATAAAAATAAACCACACCCAGGAAGAAGCCAAAAACACATAGCCAAATATATGCAATATTCATAGCACATAAAAAATGTAGAATATATACAAAATAAATAAGAATTTCCAAATTAAAAATTACTTCTTCAAATTATTCAAATCAATCTCTTCAAAAATAAAGATCAATTACAATGTATTAATAGAATTTCATGTGAACATGATTTTCTAATTAATAAATAAAATATTCTAAATTTATCTAAATAAAAATTTGCATGTAGTATCAACTAAATCTAACTATAGCTTTTCTAAGGATTTATTTCTTCTAAAAATATATTAACTGAAACTTAAACTAGCAAACTATAATTAAAACTCACTGTCCAAATTCTACATATAGGTGGGGAAACAATTCTAACTCCTTACATGATATAAGCCACTCTAGATGGGAATGATCAGCATCATTTATCAACAAATAAGGTGTAATATTTGTCATGATGCTATTTACGTAACGTGTTTTTATGAAAATAACTTGAGATACCACTTGCATAAGTTTTTAGCTGTTAATTGAATTAAACATGTAATAGATATAGTTATTGATATTGTGAAAAAATAAAATCTTTCACAACTTGTCATGAAGGGGTGGGGATTCTTTCACAACTTTTCATGAATGGGTGGGGATTCTTCCACAAAAGTATGGTGTGAATAAATTAATTTATATTTTTGTTTAGGCTTTCTTTTTTTGTTGGAGCATTTTTTAAGTTTGAGTCATTGCGAATTTGTCGACAATGCTGGTGGAGTACATATTTGTTTGGAGTTTGATTTTATATAATATTATTGTTAAATTATTGGAAGAACATTTAATAATAATTTATTGTCCTGTTTTCAAATCCAATTTTTTTTTTACATAATTGAAGATGCGAAAATGTAAGAGAAAGATGGTATCTCTATTTTTAATAATTTGAATAGTATTTTCAATCCATGATTTTTGTCTTTAGTTGATTATAAATGGAATTAATTATCATTACATCTTTTTCATTATCTTTTTAGAGTAATCATTATACCCAACTTTTCTATGCTAATTTCAACTTGACAAGCACTAGACAGATGTCGGTCTATCTACTTACAGATCCCTTCAAGACATGCATTACAAAACATCCATATATTTTCATAATATTAACATTTTATTGTAAGCGAATTATCATTTTGGTTTGTAATTTTGATGTTTTTGCAATTTATAATATTGTATAAATGATTTTCAAAAAAGTAATTATGTGGATAGTCTTTTATCGTTGATTTTTGGAAAATAATTGTGTGAAAAGTTTTTGATTGACGCATAATCTATGATTCATCAGGAAATTAAAAACCACATAGGTAATTCAAACATGTTGATAAAAAACTAATAATGATTCAAAATACATTGATCAAAAACTATCCATAGTTGTTTCCTAAAAATCACTAACTTAAAAAATTGTTTATTTACTTGTTTAAGTTCAGAAATGCATGATTTGTAATCTAGTTAGTTTGGATTGTAGTGAATAATTATTACTTTGGTTTTCCATTGCAATGGAAAAATAAAAGAGTCATTGATCTACATTTATACTTGTTTGGAGATCAATGAAGGAAAAGGTAGAGGTTAGATAAATAAAATAGAACAGAGTAAAATAGAGAGGAGCTGCAAATGTTTATATTTCAAAATTATATAAACTTAATTACATTAATATATCAAATTACATATTAAATGAATACCCAGAGTTGTTTATCTTTTTTATGCTTAAAAAATACCATAAATATGCTCCTTTGTCCAAGATGTCACTACAACAATATTTTGGTTGTTTTGACTAACTGTTGTTACAAAAAATGTTTGCTACTCTGCCTTTTCATTACATTTGATTCACTAAAAAAATGACTAACTAAAGCCTAAACATAACCTAGCAATGGAGGGAAATCAAAATGCATTTAATTATATTTAATTGTGTTAGCTGGTAAATCTTACCAAAGAAGATATACATTTAGATTTTCATTTAAATCTATCTTGCATTTGAAAATTACAAAATATTATTTAAATAGATTTAGTTGGAGGAATGATACTTCAAACATGTGATAAAAATTTGGGAGATATGCTAGGGTAGGAAAAATTGAATGTTTATAGTGGAGAAATAAATGTGGGGCTAGTTGGGATTATTTCCAAAACTCCCCCTTAATCACAACTACTACCATCCATAATACCCAGGTTGTCTCTTTGATGGACACAAATTTACTTTCCTAAAGACTTTTTGAAGATATCAATAGACTTTTCTTCTGACCTACAATGTTCCAAAACAATTTCTCCATCATTGATTAGTTCCCTTATAAAATGATACCTTGTGTCGATGTGTTTGTTTCTTTTATGAAAAATAGATTTTTTGGATAGTGCAATTGCTAAATTATTATCAAAAAATATTTTAATTTCCCCTTGTTGTTCATGCCTTAAATATTTTAACACTCTTCTCATCCAAATGGATTGACATGTTGCCCCTATTGCTGCTACATAGTCAGCTTCAGCTATAGATAGGGAAACAATTGGTTATTTCTTAGAAGCCCATGAAATGACTCTTGAACCCAAATGAATGCATACCCTAATGTGCTATTTCTATCATATTATCTTCCTACCCAATCACTTTCCATGTATCCAACTAATATAAAATCATTTCCTGCACTATACAAAATTACATATCCCTTGATTCTATTGACATACCTTAAGATTATTTTGGCTGCTAGCCAATGTGTCTCCTTTGGAGTCTCCATAAACCTTGAAATTAAACTTATTGCACACATTATATAAGGTCTTGTTGTATTCAAATACATTAGACTTCCACCCATGATTTTGTATAGGGTTAGATTGACACTATTGTTGCAATCATCTTTACTCAATTTTAGACCTATGACTATTGGTGTTGGAGCAGGCTTGTTGTTTTGCATTTTAAACCACTTGAAGATATTAGTTGCATACTTTGATTGAAAAATAAAAATGCCACTTTCCTTTTGTTTCACTTTAATGCCTAGAAAATATCTTAATAGTCCTAAATTTGTAATCTCAAATTCATTTTTCATTATCTCTTTGAAATCAACAATGAGAATATCATCATTCCTCATGGATATTAAATAATCTACATACAAAACAATAATTAAGATCTTACCATCACTTTCCTTGATGTAGAAAGTAGGCTCACCATTGCTTATGCTAAAGCCATTGCTCAAAAAATATGTGTCAATTCTACTATACCATGCCTATGGTGATTACTTCAACCCACAAAGTGCCTTTTTTAGAGTATACACTTTGTCTTCTTACCCTTGTACCTCATATCCAGGTGGCTTCTCCACATACACTTTCTCTTCCAATACTCCATTTAATAAGGCTAACTTTATGTCCATTTGATATACCTTTCATTGGTGTTGAGCTGCCATTGCTAAGACTAACCTTACAATTTCCATTCTTACAATGGGAACATATGTTTCATCATAGTCTCTACATGGTTGTTGTTTGTATCCCTTGACAATGAATCTTGCTTTGTGCCTTTCAATCTTTGATTCTACATTTCATGTAGTCTAATAGACCCACTTTACTCTTATAACTTATTTTCCTCATGGAAGGCTCACTAAGTCCCATGTTTAATTCTTTTCCATAGCATCTATTTATTCATCCATTGGTTTTACCCATTTTTAATCTTTAATTTCATCTTCAAAATGAATAGGATCATCAGCTTGTGAATATAATGCAAAAAGAGAATTCGGACTTGCACTATTGTCACCTTCATTTTGATCAAAATATGTTTTATACTTCTAATATTTTGTCTTCTCAAGATTGTCAAGGTTGGATTTGATGTGTCACTTGAGGTTAAACTTATAGAATGTGGACGTGATAGGCCTGTACTATGATTTCTTATTGTTGTTGGTGTTTGTTGTCCACTTGAAGGTGTGTTTGCTTCAATGCATGAGTTTGTCCTTATGCTTGTTGAAGGTGTCATTTGAGGACCACTTTGTTGAGCTTGAATGGGAGTCGGAGCAATCATCATTGAAGGGGTACTTGCTGGTGTTATTTCTTCTCTATCTTCTTCTGAAAAACTTATTGTTACATTCACTATTTTTTCTAAGCTACCATCCCATGCTTCTTTTTCTATAAACTATACATCTCTGTTGGTTATTACCTTCTTGTTTATTGGATTGTAAAAATTATATGCCTTCAATTCTTCACTATATCCCACAAATTTGCATCTTTCTCCTTTTTTGTCCAATTTCTTTTTCAATTCATCCAAGACATGTGGATATGCTACACATCCAAATACTCTCATATGAAAAACATTATGTTTTCTTCCACTCCATGTTTCTTCCAAAATCATATTATTTAGGCTATTGGTTGGACATCTATTCATTATATAAACTACACATGCAATTACTTCAGCCCACTACTCATTTGATAAGTGTTTTTCCTTTAACATACTCCTTGCCATTTTCATGATTGTTCTATTTTTTCTTTTAGCTACACTATTTTCTTGAAGTGTGTATCTAGTAGTAAATTGTTTGTGAATACCATTATCTTTTAAAAATCTTATAAAGTCATTTGAGATGTACTCATATCCTCTATCCATTCTCAATGATTTTATATAATGCCCACTTTACTTCTCCACGAGAGCTTTGAATTTGTGAAAGAAATCAAATGCTTCATCCTTATGCTTTAGGAAGTAGACCCATGTTTTACTTGTGTAATCATCAATGAATGTCATGAAATAATATCTTCCTCCAATTGGTGGTGTTTTCATAGGATGACATAAATCTGATTGGACAATTTATAATGGTGCATTTGCTCTTATTGACTTTCCTATTGGAAATGATTCTCTATGTTGTTTGCTCAAAATGCATCCTTCACATAGTCTTGTTGGTTTCTCTATGAGTGGCAATTCCTTTACCATGGTTTTCCTATGCAACAAGTTTAAACCTCCAAAGTTTAAGTTTCTAAATCTTAGATGCCATAACCAATTCTCATCTTTAATTTCTACTTGAAAAATTAAATATGTGATAGCTGTACTTTTCCCTTTATCCACAAGTTGTTGTGTTTGAGCAAATTCTATTTTAAAATTTGGTTGTATACTTAGGGGAAACATTTTATTATTTGTCATTTGAACTTTTGCAATAAGCTGATTGATTGAATATTTATCTAAGATTGTACATTCTCTATTTTTGAAAAATACTCTATATCCCTTTTGAATGAGCTACCCAATGCTCATCAAATTGTATTTTAAACCAGAGACAAAATACACATCAGAAATAAACTTTTTCTTCCTCTTTTTGGTTAGAATGTCAATTTTTCCTTTCCTCGTAACTGAAATTTTGTTATCATTTCCCAATGTTGCATCTAATTTTACATTTTCATCTAAAGTAGAAAAAAGTTGTGTGTTTCCTTTCATATGATTGTTGCATCCTAAATCTAAAAAATATACATCCTTTTGTTGTTCTTGTGCAACATTATAGACTAAAAACATATTGCCCTGATTTTTATTTTCTTTTGTAAAAGTTGCATTTTGCTGCCTAGAATCATATTGTTTCTTTCTACATTCATTTGAATAATGCCCATAGTTTTTTCAATAATGACACTAGACTTGTTCTTTATCATACCTTTATCCTTGGGGCTGATTTTGATTCAAACTTTGGCTACTACCTCTTCCACTAGAGTTTGATGGGTTGGTTCTTCCACCTCTATATTAATTTCTTCCTTTCTCTCTTGAATTCAATCTTCCTCTACCTCTACCATGGCTGATTGAAGATTGTGTCTTGAAAGCATGCTCCAATGATGAATTTGTTGTTTTGCTCAGCCTATGCTCATAAAAATGAGAGATGCATAAAATTCATCCATTGAAAATTGAGAGAGATTGTTAGTCTCTTGTATGGCCACAACAATAGACTCAAAACTTGCAGGTAAGCTTCTCAAAATCTTCTCAACCACTCTTTTTTCTTCAAATGTCTCACCATGAAACCTGATTTGATTTTCTACTCCAATAATTTGTTTAAAAAATGAGTCTATTGATTTTGTCTCCATGAATAGTTTCTCAAAGTCTCATCTCAACATTTATGATTTTGTTGTCTTCACCTTAGCCATTCCTTCGTATGTTGTTTATAGAATATCCCATGCCTGTTTTGATTTTGTTGCTATTACAACCCTTGGAAATATGCTCTCATGCATTGGTTGGAAAATATAAAAGAGAGCTTTGGAATCCTTGTTTTTATTATCCCTTAGCAAATCCTTCTCTGCTTGTGTTAGTGCATTGTATATTGTTGCATCTGCAGGTTTTAGGTAAGCATTTTCAACAAGCTCACAAATATCCTGAGAGCAGAATCATTGTGATGGACCAGTAATCATAATTTTTACCATTGATCACTGTTAAGCTTGTGCTGGATACTCCTTAAATATTTTTGAAAAACCTTTAGCTATGATATGACGCCAAGGAAGAGGTAGAGGATAGAATAATAAAATAGAAC
Source organism: Torreya grandis (assembly GCA_037957365.1). NCBI lineage: Eukaryota > Viridiplantae > Streptophyta > Pinopsida > Cupressales > Taxaceae > Torreya > Torreya grandis. The sequence goes on from JARHVA010004066.1 coordinate 1,707,944, forward strand.
AAAGCAAAACAGAGAGGAGTTGCAAATATTTATATTTCAACATTACATAAACTTAATTACATTCATAGATCACATTACATATTAAACCAATACCCAGAGCTGCTGCTCTTTTTTGTGCTCAGAAAATACCATAAATATGTTGCTTTGTTCAAGCTATTGCTGCAACAATATCCTGGTTCTTTCAACTAACTGCTGCTATAGAAAATGTTGGCTGCTCTATCTTTTCATTACATTTCATTCACTACAAAAATAACTAACTAAAGCCTGCATATAACCTAGCAATGGAGGGAAAACAAAAATCATTTAATTACATTTAATTGTGCTAGATGGTAAATCTTGCCAAAGAAGATATACATTTCGATTTTCATTTAAATATGTCCTTCATTTAAAAATTGCAAAATATTATTTAAATAGACTTAACTGGAGGAATGATACTTCACACATGCGAGCAAAATTTGGGAGATATACTAAGGTAGGAAAAATTGAATGTCTACAGTGGAAAAATAAATGTGGGGGCAATTGGGATTATTTCCAACACTCAAGAACAAGGATTTTGCCATACCATGATTTGTGCACTTTGAAACTAACCCTTCTTAAGAAGCATTATTGTGGAAGTCTCATGACACACCCTGAACACTAGAAGATAGAATTCCTGATTTGTCTAACAGTTTAATCGCTATCAACATGGCAAATGGAGATGGCTTTACAATATGGAGATGTATTTACATCCAACATATCAATGATAAGAAACAATCATGAAAGTAACGTGGCCTCACCCACTAGTATTATCTGCCTGTGTATCAAGTCTTTCCCATTATTGAAAAAGAGGAGATCTGCAGAGAGGGCAAGTCTTCTGATGGCGATAAATCCACTTATCCAAACAATCTCTGTGAAATACATGACAGCAATTACACAGCTCCGGAATTTCGTCATCTTCTTCAAACGAGCTCAAACACACAGCGCAAATAATATCCTCCTCCACCTCACTAAACCTGTCTCCAAAGTCTCTGAATCTTAAAACAGGCAACGTCTTTTTCATCACAGGGGAAATGGCAGGCGGGATTCTTTGGGAGGATTGTTGCCAAGAATAGGTGTGGGTGGGCAGAGGATCGGCCAGACCAAGGCAACAAAGAAGCCATTTTTTTGCATTCTGTATATAGACTAACGCAAATACTACTTTGAGTAGATAAGCATGGATAAGAATATCATCCAAACGTATACAATATCCCATGATGCAACAAAAATCCCCCTAATTCTAACCCCACCTTTTTTTTTCTTGAACCGAAGCAGAAAGCAGAATAAAGCGTGTGTGGATATGAAGGGACACCGGCTGTGTAATTATAATGAATGAATGGGTGTGATGTGATCGGGATAATCAAATCCAAAGTAAACGATAGTAAGATATCTATGTAAAACGGCCGTTTTGGCCCTTTACAGCTTTCGTCACAGGAAAACAATGTGAAAGGGCAGCCTGGTGTATGGCTTTCTTACACATACTTCTGACTTATTCGCTACAATTTAAAATGGTAGGGAATCGGTGTTTAGGTCGGTTTGTCCGAGAAGGGCAGGTGAGTGTCGCGTCACGAGTGTAGTCGGTTGTGGGATCCAACATATTTGGATATTTAAATATGCTGTGGGGTCAATAAATTGGTTTGTTATGAGGTTGTTTTTATTAAGTTGATGGAAAGAAAGTGATGCGAAGGTGATTCATATTATTTTATAGGGTTTATTAAGTTGATTTGTTATTGTTTTTTTTTTAATAAAATGAAGGGAAGATAGTGATGTGACGATAATTCTTAGTATTTGGTGAGATTTATTAAGTTTGTTACAGGTTTTTATAAATAGAGGGCAATAAAATAATATGAGGATGATTGGTATCATTTTAAGATTATTGATTCATTATAAGTGGAAAAGAAAATGATGATGTGAGTGATTAAAATTGAAAGGTTGCTCTTAATTTTAATATGAAGTTTATATATTCGTTCAACTTTTTTACAATGAAAAAATTATTAAATTGGTTTGTTATGGCTTCTTTAAAATATTGAGTAGATAGTGATGTGACCGAGTCTATCGTGATTTACAGTTGTCCCATCATTTCAAGTCGATGAGAAGTTGGTGATGTGAGCCATCAAACTTAAAGCCCGATTATAATTTCAATGTGAAGAGTACATATTCTTCAAACTCTTTCATATTAAAAAATTGGACAAATATCTACATTTTATATAATAATATTAAATTAAGTACACACTTCATAAAAACAAAGTTAAATATCTACCCTTTATTATTTAAGTGTTCTAGTGTGTTATGGTGGTATCATTAGTAAAAGTTTTGGTTTTGAATTTTTATTTTTCATTGTATAAAATATCGCAGAATTAATATCAAGGGAGGATGATAAATCTAACTAAAGCTAAAAGATATCGTGAATTGTGCACTAAGGAGGAACTAAGTCATCTAAATGTCATAAAGATTCACATAGAAAAGAGAGGGCATATGATTAGTTTTCAAGAAGAAGATAATCATTGAAATGAGGAAGATATAATGTGAAATAAAGAAAACTTTGACATAAAAAATCGATATTTTAAGAAGGATGTGAATCCATAAAAAATTGAAAGTCGATATATAACTCTAAGAGATCTCAACTTATCATCCAAATTGAAATCTTCGAAATATATAAATTTTAAAACTATTGTGTAAGCCAAATTTAAGTGAAAAAAAATTATTATTTATATTTAATGAAAATTTCAAATCTCTTTCATCTTCTAATATTTGAAAGGTTTTGGAGATTTTAAAAACTTTATTTTATACTTAAAATATACACAATACTTATAATGCTTAGATGTTTGAAAATATTAATATTTTAATTAAATAATTAATTTAGTTTCAAAAATTTCGGAGTTTTAGATTTTTTAAGAAACATGAAAAAGTTCCTTGAATACCCAAATATCATAAAACCTCGATAACCCCAAAAACATGTCAATATTAATAAGTTATTTTCACGTTTCCTAATTTTTGGCATTTCAAGGAATTAAAGTAAGCATCCACATTTATTCGATAACCTACATGTAACGAAAACATCCAAAAAGTATGTTTTTCTCATACTTTATTGTTTTCAGTATTCCAAGGAACTAAAGCAAGTTCGATCTATACAAAGAATCTTTGAAAACGCTGAGGATCCAGAAACTCTTTAAAAAAACCCGGGCAAGTAAAAAATTAAAAAAAATATTCAAAACAATAAAAAAGCTTTGGAGCAAGTGTCATCCGCACTCTGAAAACCCAATATGTATTCGAAGTGCATTTTTTTTGGAAGTTCATTTTTAAAAAAGTAAAGAGTTAACCAAGCATCCTAAAATTAAGTTCGATGCATTCAAACCAACCCATGCTTCGCTCGCACAACCAACGGCGCTCCAAACTTCCCGATTTTATGTGTGATCATATTCCTTTGCTTTTCACTCGCTACAAGGTTTGTCACTCTTTTCATTATCCTTTCATCTTTGTTTTGTTCATTCCATTAAATTTTCCTGAAGTTGTTTTTCATATCTCTCTCTATCTGTTTTTTTGGGGCTATTATCTTTGATTTTTCACATTTTTAATCCATCTTATATTGTCACCCTGTGAGTTCTCATCCTTTAAGTGAATTCTTACTTTTCTTATGAGATTTCAGCTTTTATTTTGATAAGTTATGTATGTCAAGTTTTTGAGGTGTTATGGGTATTCACCACATTTAATTTGGTCAAATTTGGTCATCAAAAAGTCTCTAAAATTATTTAAAACATTTTGATAATCACTATAACTTATATGTTTTGTGCACACAAATATTTTTTGCATTCAAATATTTTAGTAAAAAAATATGACACTATTAGCTAAGATTACCCTATACATATCTTCTTTTACCAAAATGAAATTGAAATACATAGATTACAAACCAATTTCTATGCTTAAGACAAATATTTCTAAGATTGTAGATGGTGAGATTTGGCATGTAGATATTGAGGATTTTTGGGATAGAATGATTGATGGAAAAGGAACTACACTAGCTATTTGGTTTTCCCACCTCTATTCAATGTGATGATTTGGTCATGGCTTGTTCCATGTCTTAACACCCATAGAAAAGGAAGATAAAATATTACAATGATATACTAATAGCTTAGCTTGACCATCAATATATCAATGTAACATTTGGAATCACGACTCATTGAGAAATATTAAACATAAATAGGGACATTACATTGAACTATTATAACCAAAAGAATACTAAATGTTTAAACATGAAGATTCAAAATCAATTGAAGAATAAAATAAAAGGGACATCAAAGCTTCTTGAGGTCCTAACTAGGGGTGAACACCAAGAATAATACCCTGATGTAGTAACTCTACTGAATAGGGTTATAAGTATTTCAGACACTTGTTTTTTCTCTGAGTGGATGTGTTTGGACATTAGTATACTTTGTGTTGGAAAATTGCTCATAGACTAAGTATAGGTGATTAGTGATAATATCCATGATCAACTGATAAGGCTTAAATCGACACAACCATTTTATATGGTACTATATTTGGTATATTGTATTGTTGATTTGAGATAATGACCAAGGTTGAATTTTTAAAGAAATTTTTTTGTTTAGAACTCTATATATGATAAATTGCCACAAGTCACTCATGAGTAAGGAAAAAACCATTTAAGAAGAGTTAAAAATGCTTTCAATATGTTAGTTGTGAGGACTTTGTAAGGAAACAATACTATAATAATTTAAAATGAAGTTATTGCACCAATGAAGAAATATGGAAGATATTTGACTCAATTGCCAAAATTCACATATTTCAAAGTTGGAGGGTTCTTATGTCTCATGTATAAGTTTCAAATATAGGTAAGAGGTAAACTCAATCTCGTTGAGCTTTTCAAGAGTTACTATATGATAAAGTCATCTCAACTATAAGTGCAAATCATCCCAAGATGCCTATAATATTGAAAAAGACAAGACAGAATGTCCAATGAAGTTTCATATGAAAAGATTCTTCTTTGATAGGGGGTAATCTCAAGCTTGATTTCAACTACCTACATGTTCTAGAATTTGATGATCTTTGAGTAGATAATGAAGATGCATTTGACAAGAGAAAGAAAGAGTATTCAAGGATGACCATAGATAAAATGAAATCATTTAGATTGAAATGGATTACTAAGGGGATTATTGATGATGGATCATATATGATTGACTCTATTTTTGATAATATACATCTTGCACCTCTTCCATTCGCTAATTAGAATATCAAATTATCTTTTGATTTGAATGAGCACAAAAAATATGTGTTGGAAAGATCAAGGCTTGGTTTGAGAAGAAATTGGTATAATAAACAAATAAAATAATTTCAAATGTTTTTAGAAGCCAAAAAAAATAAAAACTAGCCTTTATTACTCAACAATTTGGCCCTAATTTATATACAAAATCCCTTGGCCAAGTAAGGAAATAAGCAAAGGAAATGATGAAGATCCTAATAAGAATAATTCACCAGATCCAAATTGTGTTGATGTATCTACAAAAACACCTCTAAATCTTATGATCAAAATGACTCTTCAGTTGATTCTACACAAGTGTCACTTGTATCTCATGTTACTCAGATCCATGTGTCTTTTATTTCTTATATTTCACCTCCATAACCTATTCCATATTTAAGAACTTATTTTAAATCTTGGCAATGTTCTTCATGTGGTTTGGACATGTAGAAAAAAATATAACTTACTTTAAAAAATAAATATGATCTAGTACAATCAAGATAAATCAAACTAGGACTACTAATTATCAATACATTATTTCATTAACTAGTGGTGAATTAGTGTTAGTTGATAGTTTTATCCCTACTTCAATACGTGGATTTTTAGGATAAATCATGCATTATTAGTTTTTATAACAAGGGTCTGCAACATATTTTATTTTAGAGAAAAAATTAGTATAACCAGTTTTTAAAAAGAATGACACTTAAAAAATATTGAAACAAGTCTAGATCTATCATTTC